>BMAW01042899.1:7901-71568 GCA_019974015.1 Nephila pilipes | reverse complement strand
CATAAGGATTTAGCTTCGCATGAATACACAAATGGGTCCTTAAACTATAACTATACAAGAAAGTCTTCTTACAAATTTCACAAGCATAAGGCTTTTCACCTGTATGAATACGCGAATGAATTGTTAAGTTCCCCCTTTGCGAAAAAGCCTTCTGACAAATTTCACAGACATAAGGCTTTTCCTTTGTATGAATACGGATATGTTTAATAAAGCTCCCTCTTAATGAGAAATCCTTCCGACAAATTTCACAAGCATAAGGCCTTTCCCCTGTATGAGTTTAGTTTAGTTTAGTTTTTATTAACGTCGCACTAGAAGCAACACGAGGGCTATTGGCGACGGACCTCGTAATTTTGAACCACGGTCAAGTGACGAGGACGACACCTGAGCTGGCACCCCCCTCTCCTAACATCCACACCACGCCAACGGGAGGACTTTGGGCCCCGAACAGATTTAACGTGCATCAGCCCCGGCTACACGGCGGGTCTTTGGCGGCCAAGGATCGAACCCGCGACTGAACGAAAACCGCCGGTCGCTAGTCCACGACCTTGACCACCAGGCTACCGCGGCCCCTTTCCCCTGTATGAATACGCGAATGAATTTTTAAGCTCCCCCTTTGCGAAAAAGCCTTCTCACAAATTTCACAGACATAAGGCTTTTCCTTCGTATGAATACGCAAATGTTCCTTTAAGCTCTTACTTATTGAGAAAGCCTTCTTACAAATTTCACAAACGTAAGGCTTTTCCTTTGTATGAATACGTAAATGTATCTTCAGGATCCCCTTTTGTGCAAAAGCCATCTTACAAATTTCACACACAAAAGGCTTTTCCTTCGTGTGAATAAGCAAATGAGTTTTTAAGTTACAACTCTGTGAGAAAGTCTTGTAACAAATATTACATACATGACGCTTTTTCTTTGAGTGAATAAGAAAATGTCTCTTTAAGCAACTGCTATCGGAGAAAGCCTTCTTACATATTTCACAAATATAAGGCATTTCCATCATGTGAATAGGTGAATGAATCTTTAAGGAACCACTCAACTAGATCGTTTTCTCACAAAAATAAGGCTTTTCCTTCGTAAGAATACGCAAATGAATCTTTACTAAACGAACATTTTTAAATATTCATTCAAGCATAACGATTAATTCCATTCACGTGCAAAATCATATACAAAAATTAAAATCATACATTCATTGATTTTTTGATTGATACAGAATGTGGAGTTGCAAAGGCCATTATTCTTTTTTAAAAAGTTATTTTCTTCCAGATTCAAAAATATCAAAATATTTCATCCACTGCAAAACAGCTCTAGGTTGCTTATTTAATTATTTTTTTCTATTACGATGGAAGGTATGGAAGCTTTCACTGAGCGGGTTTGAAGGTTTTTTTTTTTTTTTTTAAACGTGCCAAGATAGCTAAACTGAGCAATTAACTTTCCAATATGGTAGTCGTCCAATTGCGTCTACGTTACACAAGATGACGTAAAAAAAATAATAGAAAAGTTGAGTAATAAGGATTTCCCTTCTCAACATAAAAAAGTTTCCCTTTTTGGATCAATTGAAATTTTGTAAAATTAATTCTTTTTAACAGTGTCGAGTTCTGCTACATTAAAAAGTTTTTAATACGACTAAATCCTTTGTATTGATTGTATATGTTAAAATATAGTACATTCTTTACACCAATTTTGAGCACGTTTTATTTATTAAGGAATTTTACAATACTCTTAGAAGAATATTTTAAATACTGTTAAAGAAATTAAAAATTTATAGAGGTTTTATGCTCTAGATAGGAAGAAGTATGACGTGCACGCTGGAACGGATATTTACTACATTTCATTTTGTATAGAAATTACAGCTTTGTTATTTGCAGCATTTGATAATTATTAAACTTATGGAAACATACTATTTAATCATAAGGGAAATACAAACGGCTTATAAATTTGTGATCATGACTTCAAGTGAAGTTTACTCCAATTGGTGACGAGTCCCCGGAATACGCAAAGGATCCTTCTCTATTTTTGATTCTCTTCTAGTCAACCAATTTTACTTTTTCGATTTCCAAACTTCTAGATCATAATTACACCTTGTTTGACGCAGCATAGCTGTTTTGTCTCCCCTACTGTAAAATTTCATTATCTGTCTCTTATTCATTTGAGAGAATAGTATCGAAAAATATAGATTCAATTTCTGCAAGTGAGATTTTATTTTTCTCTCTTCTTTTTAATTTTATTATTATAATTTTAAAGTAACTATTACTTTTATTTTATAACAGTCGAATGATAAAATTTTAATAGAAAAAAAATTGAAAAATTGATTTTATTTGAAACGTTCATTTCAATGACATTTTCCCCTCTTTACTTACCTCATTTAGTTTTCAGGCATTTTGGAAAACATATTGTATAGTTCCTTTCATTCTTCTCTTTAATTATTTCATTTAAATCCTCTGAATCTAATTACTCATGTTGTTTAAATTTTTACAAAGAGTTTTGCATTTCACAACAACATTTTTATCGAGATGGTATAAAACTTTTATTACCTGATAAGTGTTCTTTGTAAATTGTTTTTTCTTAAATTTCAATATATCTCAATTTGATATGGATGTATTTGATTAAGCATACTACGAATTGTTATTTAATACTTTCTTAACTCTTTCAGGAGCTGTGGTATATTAAAACGTTTTTCTGAATTTCACTTGGTGTGTGTGTGTGAGTGTGTGTGTGTGTCATCAAATTTTCGATCGTTAATTTAACCAACTTCCTATCAAGCTAGAGCTTTGAAATTTTGGGAATCGTTCGTACTCGCCTAACAATGCAATATTTAGACATTTGCGACAAGTTTTATCTTATATTTTCTTTAATAAGGCAGTTTAGCCCAACCACTTAGCACGATTTTAAAAATTGGTACCAAACTCGGCGATTTTTTTTGGCTGAACATTAATTCCGTAAAACGGACCAGGGTAGCCACATTTGGCAAAATACCGCCAAATAATTCCTGTCGCAAAGGGAGGTTGGGTAAAACTGCCTTCCAACCATTTAATTTACCGGATGAATCAATTAATTTCAGTTAGTTTTTATGTATTTCACTTGGTGTGTGTCTATCTGTGTGTGTATCAGTGTGTCATCAAATTTTCCATCATTAATTTAACCAACTTCGCATCAAGGTAGAGCTCTGAAGTTTTGGGAACCGTTCTTACTTGCCTAACAATGCAATATTTAGATATTTTCGACCTGTTTTAACTATTATTTTAATAATTTTCTTTAATATACTTTGCCATCATATAAAAACGTTGTTCTTAAAAACGTTGGTTTTTATCTCGAATTATTTTTATACTCATATTTAGCACCATAAAATTCTGTGTGCAATAACTTTCTTCCCCACACATTTACCTTCAAATGGTAGCTTTTAGTGTTATTTACTTAAATTAGATGGCACAACCATGCATAATGATGATAAAAATTATTGCTTTGAATCTAATGAAAGTTCCTAACAAATGGTTGTTTTTTCCCTTAAAGAAATGTTTCTGAAATGAATTTCATCAGCTAACGAATCTATAATTTTGAAATTTTTTATAAATATTGCGAATTACTAAAAAGAAAACAAATAAAGTATTCGTGTCATACTTCAAACTAAATGGTATAAAATTTAAACCACCACACGGGGAGTCTTTACTTCGCAGGGTTGAAGTTTTTTCGAAACGTGCCAAGATCACCAAACTCAGCAATTAATGTTCCAATGTGGTAGTCGTCCAATAGAGAATACATCTTACACGATGACGTAGAAAAGAATAATAGAAAAGTTGAGTAATAAAGCTTTTCATAATCAACATAGAAAAGTTCTAAAAACAATTATTCCTTTTATAATAAATGTGTTTTAAAAAATGAATTCCTTATATGAGTTCTGAGCTGCGCAACATAAAAAAAAACCAAACGTATGTTTTCTTTGATAGTATTAAAAAAAAATTCTCTCATAAAAGAAAGTTCCAGATAAAATTTCATTTTTTTTTGATGAATAGTATTTATAAAAAAAAAATACCTTCTCTCATAAAAAGGTTCCAAATACAATTAAATACTTTGTATCAATACCATTTTGGAAAAATTAATTCTTTTTATCAGTATCGAGTTCTGCTACATTAAAAAGCTTTTAATACGATTAAATCCTTTATATTTATAGTATTTTTTTAAAAAAATAGTACAATCTTTACACCATTTTCGAGCACGTTTTATTCATTAAAAACTTTACAATACTCCTAGAAGAATGTTATAAATATTGTTAAAGAAATTAAAAGTTTAAAGAGATTTTATGCTCTAGATAGGAAGAGGTATGTCTTGCGCAATGGAAAGGAAATTTATTATAATTTCCATTTTATATGGGAATTACAACTTTGTTATTTGCAGCAGTTGATAATTATTAAGGTTTAGGAAACCTTTTTAAAATCCACAATGGAAAAAAATAGCTTATATATTTGCAATCACGACCTCGAGTGAGATTTTCTATCTGTGGTGAGGCGCCCCGGAATACGCCAGCGATTCTTCTCTATTTTCGACTCTCCTTCCAGTCAACCAATTTTTCTTTTTTCCATTTCCAAACTTGTAGATTATAATTACACCTTATTATACGCAGCATATCTGTATTGGGCTCTCAAACTATAAAATTTCAATATCTGTCTCTTATTAATATGAGAGAATAGTATGCAAAAATATAGACTCAATTTCTACATGCGAAATTTTATTTTTCTCTCTTCTACTTTATTTTGTTATTATAATTCTGAAGTAATTACTTTATTTTATAACTGTTCAAGGAGGAAATTAAAATAGAATAAATTGAAAAATTGATTTTGGTTTAAATGTTGATTTCAATGAAATTTTTTTTAAACTTTCCTCATTTAATTTTGAGGCATTTTGGAAAACATATTGTATAGTTCATTTCATTCTTCTTTTTAATTATTTAATATAATTCCTCTGCATAAATTTACACATGTATCGTAAATGTTTATAAATATTTTTGTGTTTTTCAACATTTATTAAAGTGGTATAAAACTTTTACTATCTGACTTCTGTTCTTTGTAAATTGTTTTTTTTTTCCTTAAATTCCATAGATGTTGAATTTGAAAATGTCATTTACTACTTTCTTAAATAATTTTATTATATTTTCTTTCCGCTGAATTCAAGTTAGCAATATTTCAATTAACGTCATTTGATTGTAAATGTAATAATCTGTATTCACTTTTTTTACGAATGATGCTATTTAGGATTAATTCTGAGGATTTAAAAAGCATTTTTTCAAAAAATAACACTTAAAATACAGTTTCGTGCATTCGTTTTCTCAATTTTTTTTCTTGTAATCAAGGAAATTTTTAAGTCTTATATAATTATTTAAAAATATTGAGAATTTTTATTTTCATTTTCTCAATTAGTAAATTGCAGATAATTTAAGTTCAATTAATAGGCTTTGTTGATTGTTGTAAAAACTGGTTATAAATCAAAATTGTAAAAGAACTTTGAGATATTAAATTACTATTTTCTAACTTAAAGTATGATTATTCATTTTATAAGAAAATAATTTTTAAAAAAAATAGAAAATATATACTCCATCAAAGCACAAAGATTACGTTTCAGTTTTTTTCCGACTTAATACACATACCTGCTTTCGACCTTGAAGCACTACAGCTCCCAGAAAAATACTATGAAGAAAAAAGTCTGTATGGTGTTTTGATTTGAAACATGGAATTGGTCATAAGAAAAGTAAAAAGTAATTTATTGGTTTCGGATGTTTTATTCTTTTCTGAAAAAGGTTAAATGAAATATTTCTTTTAATTTTAAAATGAATTAGTATTTAACTTTGTAATTTCGAGTATAAGATGTTTCAATCCAGATGGTAAACAAGGTTTCAATAAAACTTTACGGAACTCCAATCAATAGCTTGTTTTTCTATACTGATCAAGCATGAGTCCCAATTTTTTTTTGTAAAATTGATTTATTATAAAAATACAGCAAATTTTCTTGCATTAAAGGTCTTTCTTATCCCCTTTACCCCACAGACTTTAAGAAACACCAGTGTAAATTTTTTTAAAAAATTAATTTAATGTGAAATATCTGAAGGATTTTTAACGACTTCCACACATTGTATATTTGGATGTTGCACAGTAAACATTGGCTTCGGTTTTATTGACGACGCAACACGAACCATTTGATTTTGAATCTCGGTGAAATCACTAGGATGATACCTGAGCTGGCACATCCTTCTCCTAACTTCCACACCACGCAATGGGAAGACTTTGGGTATAAACAGATTTAATGTGCATCGGCTCCGGCTACACGTTGGGTATTTAGTGGTATGAGGATCGAACCCGCGACTCGACGAAAACCGATAGCCGCGATTCCACAGCCATGACCAATAGGCTACCCCCGCCTTTCAGTGAACATAACAACTTCAACTTATTCTAATGTTTGTTGTGTTTCAAATAAAATTATTTGAGACATTTTAGGAAAGGTATAATTTGTTCTAAGAAATAGAAGGAGGAGGGGAAATCATATACACATTATTTTGAACCACACCTATTATTTAAATATAGAGGCAAACATTTTCAGGTTTTTTTTGTTTTGTTTTGTTTAAGGAACTACAAGGAATAGTTATCGTAGAAATATCGTTAAAATCTATTGAATCGAATATTCCTACAAAACAAAAGCATTTTCTAATAAATATTTAAATAGTACTAATAATCGTATTTCCATTAATTGTAAAAAATAATATGTTCACGCCTAATTGTGCCTTGTAAATAATTTAGATTCTGTACCATATCTAGCATCTTTTTATTTAAATTATAATTTCGAGTTTTATGCGTTTCCTTTTTTTCCTTCCTTTCTTGAAGTATTTTTTTTAGTTTTCTTTGAGTATTTCATTCACAGCACGAGATGCAAAATTTGAATTCATGGAAAATTCTTAACACACTCCTCTATATGTGTGAAAACAGTTATAATGAGCTGATTGATAATATGTTTAGAGAAGAATGTTATTGTTCTATTAACTATTATGAATTATAACATAGCTGTTAAAATTCAGCAGTAAATTTCAAAGGGTTTGATTTTTTATTGATTGAATATAAGGTAAGTATTGTTGGGTGATTTGTGACAAAAAAGTTCAAACGCTTTTCTGTTATATCTTGCCTAATTATAAACAGTTTTTTACATTTAATCAGTTATAAACTCATTTAAAAAATATTTACAATAAAATATTAAAAAGAATTTTATTTCCATTTTCTTATTTTTTAATTGTAATAAATTAAATGATATAAAAGTTTGATGTTGTTATGCTAAATCCAATTTTTAGCTTGTAACATATGTATAACCTTAACAAAGTTTCTTTACCGGTTTTACTCATTATATTTCCGTAATCACTAATGAGGCAAAATTACATTTGATACTCCCGCCTTTCAATTTTTAAATGCTATTATGAGAAATTATTAACTTGTAAAAAGAGCCAAAACGAAACATGAATAAGTCCTGAATCTTTAAATTTTAAAATGTTGCTCCTTTCTAATTCACACAGAGTCGATTAATCCATAAAACTAAAGTTTATTAAACTATCCAAAAGATATTTTTGATCCTTCAAATATGATTTTGATTCTGATAGGCTCAGAAGAACCGGGAACATATATTAAATCTCAGGGTACCACTTAAGTTAGTTTAAGTAATTAACTATTATTTCTGCAGTGTGTTTAGGTATCAATAATCAGAATCAAAACTCGCTGAATTAAATTTACAACCTAAAGATTTCAAAATGGCTGACTGTATACATTATGCACTTGAATCTGTTTTTAATAATTTACATGATAATCATTTAGATTAATAACGTTGTAATAACATTTAATAACGGTGTATACTTCACTTCTTTATTAGAAAGCAAGTATCAATTTGTCAGTTCTTTAAAATTGTAATATAAAATATATACATAGGGATTTTTTTGAATTATTTTTTTTAAAAAAAGCTGAATTTTTATTGATTTCAATATGTTAAATCTATTTATCAAAGATTATATTATTTTTGTATAATAGTTATGTGGCTGTTTCATAATTAAACATATAAGTAAATTTTAAATTGTATTGGCTTAAAAAATACTTCTAAAAGCTACACGAGAGTCATGGGATATCGATGTGGTATTTCTGAACCATGGTCCAGTATCAAACATGACGCTATAGTGAACCTCATTTTCTTAATTTCAGAATTACCCTGCTTTAGGAATTTGAGATTCAATTCCTATTAATATGAAGCAGATTCCACTTTGGATAAGTAGAATTTTTGATGTAATCATGATTCTATTATTACTAAAATTGGCCGCTGTAGCTGAGTGGTTATGATTACAAGCTCGTGACCAGCGTTGTTTTCCTTAAATCATGGATTCTTATCCAGATTTCTTTGAAGATCTACCGTTATGTGGGATAACTGCACTTTAAATCTTACGAGACTTCAAGTCCTTGAATTGGTGTGGTGTGGAAGTTAGGTGAGTTGAATTGCAGTTCAAACGTCGATCTCGTAACTTGACCGATGTTCGAAATTAAGAGATCAATTATGAATGTCAATTCTTGGTGCAGCGTTAAGCAATTAACCAATCAATACTGCTAAATTTAGATCATAAATGAGCTTCAGCGAGTTATTGCTTATTCTTAAAATCTCTTAATACTCGTAAATATCAAAGTAAAATAATGAGAAAGACGTGCTGATAAGGGTACAATTGGTAAGGGAAGAAGCAAATAGGAAGAGAAAAAAATCTGAAAGAGTTATGTGGAAATGCAACTCTATTTACTTTAACTGAGTACACTGAAATATAAATATATATTCATTACTGTGGTTTTAGAGGATATGATCTTTTCGTTGTAAAATAGACAAATCTAAATTTGTAATATGGATTTTAGAACATTGCTTGTGCTATATAATTGGATTTTCGTATTTTTCTATTGTTGTTAAAACATTTCTAGTTAGTTTTGTTATAAAAGTATCAATTGTTACTATTTTAAGATCTGTATTAATTAATACTTTCATCTTTCTCTCTGTCTCTCCCTCTCTCTTTTCATAAGGACTTATTTTGAACATCTTGTACTTTTTCATGTTGTGACATTGGGCTATTCGCGGTTTCTCTTCACTGACCTTGGGGACTTTCAATTGAGATTGATTGCTTTCGCTAAACAACCTTTGCCCAACCAAAAATTAAACGTGATGAAGAATGTAATATGCAAAGCAGTTAGGAATGAAGTGAAGCGGTTAAATTAAGAAGTATATAAACTCCGTCTGAAGGAGTAGAGAAAGAGAGGAGAAGGAGGATCAGAGAGGCGTTGTAACGAGAGGAGGTGGAATCTAAATGCTATAGTATTGAAAGGCTGATTTAAAGATTAGAGTTGAGGTCCGAGTGTAAACCACTCGGATTGAGAATTGTTCTAGTGTTTTCAGCAGTTGTTCCAGATTCAGTCTTGCAATTGGTAAGAAGCTGTTAGATTATTATTGGTGGGTTGAATTAAAGTATTAATAAACTTGACCTGGAGAGCTATATTATTATTGTCTTAGTGGTTATATATTAATAAATGTTGAAAGCTGTTTTGGTGGTTCTGTAATTATTGGTGTCGTATTGTTTAATAGTAGATATTAGTGATGGCACAAGATAACATCCGGGGTAACCGGATGTTACACTGGCGCCCATCCGTTCCCACCCCTGGAGTAGGAGCGGCCGTGTTTCCCGTTGAGTTTTTCGATGGTTCGGGGAATGTTAATGACTTTTTGTCTAGCTTGGAGGATAATATAAATTTCCATGGAATAACGGAGGCCCTTCAACCGGCATATTTGAGGAATCATCTCACGGGTCGTGCTCGTGAGTGGTACTCGGTAATAGGTGAAAATTTAGCTGGGGGTATTGACGGTTTAAAGCAAGCCCTGCAGCGTACTTTCCCGGCAGTGAGAGATCGCACGGAATTGGAGGCAGAATATTATGGGTCCAGGCAAAGATCCTGTCAGTCGCCAGTAGCATTTATCTTAAGAATGCTTAAGGTTGCTCAGTTGCTGAATTTTGTGGTTACGGAGGCAACAATAGTGCAGCACATAATGAGACGCTTGGCTCCAAGTGTGCTGGACTATGTGGAGCTTAGGAATCCCACTACTAAAGCCCAACTCTTGGAGATAGCGACAACATACGAGTCGCGTCATGCATCTTATAACCCACCACATAGACAGGAGAACTACCAACGCGCAGAGTATCGACAGGGTAATAATAGGCCGAATTTTGATAGAAGGCGTTCTCCAGATAGAATACAGGATAGGAGGCCGCAATATAATAATGGATATCGCCAACAAGGAAATAGGTATCCACCCTCAGGGTCTAGGCAACAAAACTATAGGAGGTTAAACTAATAGGCGATCGAATAGAGGGAGGTCCTCGATCGCGTGCATGGCAAAATCCTCCTGTTATGGCTAACAACATGAAAGTAAGGCCCATAGATATTCCTCATATACCCGTTATTCTACATGATACTTTTATGACAGCATTATGGGACACGGGAGCTGAGAGATCATTTATATCACTTGAATTGTATAATCGCTATTTTCACTTTGTTAGGAAGGTAGAGTCGAACCTCACCGTATTTATGGCGCAGGGAGCTACATGTAAAACCCTGGGGCGCGTAACCTTATCGGTATGCATAAGAAAATTTTGTAAAAAGTGGCAGTTCCATGTAGTGGAAGGATTGCAGTACCCTTGCGTTCTGGGTGTGGATTTCATGAAAGCGTCTAAGATTACGCTGGACTTTGAAACAAACACCTTAAGTATACCTGATGAGGAGATACGGCAGGTTGACAGTAAGGAAGAAAAAAAGGTCGAAATCGACCTAACTAGAACTGGGTTGCTGGAAAAACAACAGCAACAGTTGCAACAGCTCTTCAGGAAATACGCGGAGTTATTCTCGGATCAACCAGGTCTCACTCATGTGCTCTACCACGAAATTGACACGGGAGATCAACCTCCGGTAGCTTCACGACCTTATCGCTATGATAGAGTCAAGGAAAGCATAATAGAGCTTCACATTCAAAGAATGTTGGAGGAAGGAACTATTATGCCCATTCAATCCCCATATGCTTCCCCTGTGGTGTTATGTAGGTAGAAAAATGACAAACCGGTTGATTCCCCTGACGCGTATAGGTTCGCAATAGACTATAGGAAACTGAATGCTATCACTAGGTACCCCAAGTACCCATTGCCAATAATCGATGATCTGTTAATGAATATACAGAAAAACTGTATAATATCAACGTTAGACCTCAAGTCTGGGTATTTTCAATTGGCTATCAATACCCCGGACATACCTAAGACGGCGTTTGTCACAAAAAAAGGGACGTACGCCTTCAAAAGGATGCCTTTCGGATGATCAGGGAGTGCACCCACGTTTCAGCGAGCGATGGACATCATATTAAAGCCAGTAGTCGGAAAGTTCGTGTATGTCTATATGGATGATGTTATAATTACATCAGAGTCGTTTGATGATCATGTCCATCACCTGGAGATAGTTTTTCAGCTATTACGGGACGCTGGGTTGACTTTAAACGCTGAGAAATGTCATTTTGGACAAGAAGAATTGAAATATTTAGGAGTGATCATAAATAGGAGTGGGGTGCACACTGATCCTAACAAAATTAAAGCTGTTCTTGACATACCCGCACCGAAAAATGCACGACAGGTTTCGAGAATTTTAGGGATGACTGGATGGTACCAAAAGTTTATCAGAGGGTACTCCGAACTGTGTGAACCATTGTACGCACTTAAGCGTAAAAAGGTCAAATTTCAATGGACTCCTGAGGCACAAAAGTCCTTTGACACGTTAAAAGGAGCATCTCGAATTATTTCTGATCGTGGTACCGCCTTCACTTCTAAACAGTTTCAAGATTATTGCAGATCCGAAAAAATCGAACATTTCCCAATCACCACCGGATTACCTAGAGCAAATGGACAAGTAGAGCGTTTAAATTCTACAATCGAAACAGTTGTATCCAAACTTTCCATAGACAATTCAGAAAAATGGTATATGCTTGTCAAAGAAGTCCAAAAGGTTATAAATTCAACGTTCCAACGAAGCATTCAAACAACTCTCTTCGAATTGCCTTTTGGTACTAAAATGAAGACGTCATAAGATCTCAATATCACAAATTAAATTAATGAAGAAATCCAAGATGATTTCGTCAACAACCGTAACGAGTTAAGGAAACAAGCTTAACAACAAATCCTGAAAGTTCAAGATGAAAACAAAAGAAATTACAACCCCGGGGAAAACCAGCAACTATTTTCAAACTTCATGATCTTGTCGCCAGCGAAAACTAGTATTTGTGCTGAATATCTCAAGCGTTGGACTAACGATGCTATCATCTGATGAACTAATGAAACGACATTTTCATCCGAACTTTAATGAGACATTATTCCCCCCTTCTTATTTTCTTTTTTATCTTTTATAGAGTGAATTTCGTTTTTTTCATTACTTTGTGTTTTTCTACTGTATTAATTTTTCTTTTCAATTTTTCAGATATTGTGAATTAGCTCAAATTTTTTGAATTTTCCTAATTGTTAATATTGAACCTTATATTAATCCACTTTTAAGTAAGTATGTTCTTAATTTTTAATTGTGTTATATATATATAGCTATAAACAGTAAAAAGGAATGAAAATTATAGTATGCTAAGAAACTTTACCGTTGAGTTATATTTACTTCAAAATTACATCTTTAGCTATTAATTTTAATATTTTTTTTAAAAAAACATTGTATGAAAGTTTCGATGTTATGCACTAAATTAGTTGCGAATAAATTCAGTACAACTAAACAAAATTTAGTAAAGAATTTGATCATTCTGAAGAATACTAGAATGATCTTCAGTAGTGCAATAATAATGAAGATATATAGTCAATTTTATCGTTAAAGGCGGTAAAACTATATTCTAGTACTTACGGTAGTAAAAATCACTCAATTTTTGTAAGGTATGTGCCTACTTACCTTTGGAACATTTTTTTTAGGAAAAAAAAAAAAACGAAATTTTTGTACAACATTTATGTTTTTAGTTACAATTGTCTATAAAACTGTAAATTCAAAAGTCCTTTAATGAACTTTTTTTATTTTTCAAATTTTGGCCATATTTGCTTAAAATTTAGTAAAAATTAACATTTACGCTGAAGTTCATATAACAAGTGTAATTAATGTATTTCATTTTTTTGTTTCAACAATATATTTAATATACGTACATCTATGTTATGTTGTGAAGCAGAAAAAAAGATATTACTTACTGAGCTATACCAAAACTAATAAACGCAACATGATTTTACAAAAAAATATATATCAGGTTTTTTTTTATAAAAATTGCTCCAATATAAATAGTTATATACGTAAAAGCAATGTTTGAGGTTTAAAACATACCTAGAGATGTACAGAACATTTTGGTTAAAATTAATATGAATATATGAATTACTTTTTAAGAAATATATAGAGTTTTCGTAATAAAAAATAAATAAATAAAATCGCCGTTTTCCAGAAAATGCATTTAAAGATTTTAACGATTCTTAAAAAATTATATACTTGCACTAATGCATTATCTAACTACACTAGAAACAAATGTAAGCAATGTTTGAGATCTTAAATATGTGGTTTTTAATAAAAAGGAATAAAGAAACTTTCGAAAATTTTCACGAGAATGGTTATTTGGGGTAGGTACATACCTTTACTTTTAATTCATTTTTATTCGATTCAATTACTTAAGCTAACTTCCTTTTGCTCGTAACTTCAATTTAATTCATTCTTCAAAATGATAAGCATTTCTTTAAAAATTCTTTTTTTGAGTGAGTCATTTTAATAGAATCTCATTTAAAATATCAAAGGAAACTTTAATAAAAACAATAAGAAGGTAGGTGGAGAGTAGTTTAACTGACAACACTTTCAGAAAACAAGAACGTTAAAAAGAATGGTGACAGTGAAGAAAAAAAGTGTATTACTACGCAGAGAGATTTCGTCGCAGATAGTCTTGCTCATGGTTGCTACAAACTGGTTCCTCCCAAGGACAACGTCTTGGCAATCAACCTCTAACTAAATTAGGATTTGGCGGGGGAAAATCTTCAACCCCGTAAAGTAAAGACTCCCCAAGAAACTTGCATGTAAAGAGCAAGAAAAAAGCTGGAGCGCAATATAGCCGACATTATTTTTTAGAAAGCAGGATCGCAGGAAAAGTGGTAAATGTCAAAAAGATACAGTGTAACACTATGCAGAGCTGTCATGTGAATCATCAGGTACATGGCTGCTGCAAACTGGTTCCTCTCAAAAACAACGCCTTAGCAATTAACCTTTTATTAGCAATGAGAATTTGGCGTGGAATATCTTCAAACCTGTAAAGTAAAGATTCTCAATCATTACAAGCTCGCTTTCTGAGAAATTTTTATTTAATTAATTTTTTAAACTATTCCCATTCTTAATAAAATAAGCTTCCTCTTAAGCCAACAAGTTCGCCATCACCAAGCCAATCAATCTCCTCCACTTTGTTTAACATGAAAATTGCCGAAGTTATGCTGAAATTTGGGATTGGAGATTGATGACTGAAGAAGGGGTATGTTTATTCTTGATGAAAGTTTGTTTTAGTTTTTGAATTCTGACTTCTAAGAAAGAGGTACCAGAGTTACTCCTTTCTCTTCTCTCAAGCGCTGCGTAAGAAGAAAGTGGTTTTTTTTGTTTTAATTATTTATTTTCTTGGATTTCGGTAAGTCAACTAATTTCAATTTTATATTATTCGAGCGTCTGGAGGTGACTCAAGCTGAATCACTCTACATTTAGAGTAAAGGATTTAGATGAATTTTATCCCACAATGAATGACGTTACGATGATTCTGATGTAAATATTTTCAAAGCCCTAAAAGGTACCAAGAGCTTATAATAATGGCAGGAAATAGAAAAATAACCTAGATTACCGTATTTTTGGAAAATAAACAAAAGTCATCGCCCATTCCTAAAACAAACCCACAACTTCTACACTCAGAGATAAAAAGTAAAATTTCCAGTCATGAAACTATTTCAAATATGTTATTTACAAAGAATGGCAAAATAAAATTTAATACATCTGATACTGTTTGCGCAGTACAAATCCTCGTAATAAAAGATTTTACAGTACAAATCCTGGCAGATTTTAAACATACCGATAAAAGCAAGTATCGTATGGAAAGGATGCACATCTCGTTTCCAAATTTACGAAATACCAACTAGTGTACCACTCACAGATTTGTCAAAATACAAACGATATAGAAGTCGTGGAATTACGACGCTTTGTGAAAAGCGTAAGTAATCAGGAAGTCTCCACAGTACTTATCACTATCCTTGACACTGTTATACCAGAAAATATTTAACTCTGGTTTATTAATCACCGAATCCAAATTTTCATTGACAAACCAAGACAATGCAATAGATGCTTCAGTTTTTACTACACGTCTCGATTGTGTCAAAAACCTATAATCTGTGTCAATAGCGGTATAACCCACACTGGCTCTTGCACCACATCTGCAATATGCATTAACTGCAAACGAGACCATCCCACCAATTCCCCTCTATGTCCAACATTTCTTAAGGAAGAACTGATGATGCAATATAAATGCACACACCATTTCACTTTAGGAGAATAAGACGAAAATATAAAGAAAAAACATTTTGATAACTATTCTACAACTATAAAAGCAAATCCAACAGGTCCAAATATGCAACAATTAGAGAAAAATTTGGAAAATACCGTAACAACTTTTCAGATCACATTAGAAAAACAATCAGTAGTGATTATGGGAAACGTTCAAAAAATGATGTAGACAATGTTTGTACACATTTGCAATATTTTTGTAACAGGGAAAAAAATCTACCAGCAAAATGCTTCAAAACTTTTGTGTCCTCAGACCTGACGCATCTAATACCATAAATAATACACTTAATGAGACCGATATAGAATGACTGTTTCTATACGTGTTTTTTATATTTGGTTTCATATGTGGACAAATTTTCTACGATTAAAAAAAATCTTTTCTCTACTTCCAGGGAAGGACAGAATTTTAAAATTAGCCTTTCCCTTTTTTCATTCATTTATGTTTTTTCTGAGTAAAATTGTAGAAGCGTTATAAATAAATAAATCTTGTTTCACATATCTTCCTTCAAATAGACAAACGTTTGGATCTTTCAGGAAAATTTTTTGAAACCTGGCGATAAATTTCATCTTCCCGTAAAAATAATTTTCAGAAAGACAAACTCGACAGACCAAGAGGAGGACTGCTAATAGCAGTGCCAACAAACATCTCTGCATGTCAAATCCCTAGTTCAATATTACAGATGCCTGACATAGAAATTCTAATTGTTCAAATATATATTAATAAAATTTATTTTCATATAATAAATTTATATACTCCACGGGGTCTTAATATTTCAGTCATACAATCCTACTTAGAATCCTTAAGAGATCCAATCTTGATTTTTTGGGGACCTTAACCTCTATTACCCGATGTAGGGTTCGAACCATATTTCGTATCAAAGTAATGATTTTGTAAAATGGTTAACTGACTCCAATTTTATCCTTCTCAACACAACTACCCCTACGCACAAAAGTAATATAAGCGTAGCTTTTCTAATTGATCTCACACTCTGCACTGCAAGTCTATTCGGAATCCTTAATTCTTATATATTGGTGCTCTTACGATAGTGATCACTATCCCATAATTGCGGAATTATCTTTACAACGTCAGAATAAACTGACGGTTTCTTATTTCAGAAAACAGATGGCACTTAACAATAAAACAAGTACAATCATCATTAGAAAATACAAAAAACAAAGTAGATAACCTCACTGATACTGTCTCAGAAATAATCCGAAATAAACCAAAGAAATTTGAGTATCCCACCGATCATTCCTTCCATGGTGGAACAGCTCCTGCAATAAGTTATACAAACTCAAAAAAATCTTTACGCAAAAAGGCCATAAACAACATTTGACCACAATTGTGAATTAAATACGAACAATATTCGAGCAAACTGAGATTCCATATTAAACAAGAGAAATTAAAATACTAGAATGAAATAAGTAATAAAATGTCCAATCTTAAAATCTTCCATAGTCTTTGCAGAAACAATGTTAAACTTTCTCCAGTATCATAATAAATATGTAACTCAACCTCAGAAACAAGCGAATATTTTTGCAAACTATTTTGCATCCAATAACTGTTCTTACGAACCACTCCCCCTGTATTTTCTTAGTAATGAAAATGACCTTCTTAATAAACCTCTCCATATTTCTGAATTAAACAGAACCATAAAATATACTAAAAATATTACCCCAGGAACAGATCAGATTAATGCAACTTAACTAAAAAAATTTGAAGAACAACGAACGAATTATTGTTCTACACTATTTTTACCATTTACTTCAGAATTACATTGTACCTCAGTCATGGAAACATGCAATTATTCTCCCAATTCCGAAACCGGGCAAGAACAAAACTAAAATTTCATCCTACAGACCAATAGCTTTAACTTTTGTATTTTTTAAGATATTTGAAAGAATCTTGACTGGACGCATATCTTACTTTCTGACAACAGAACGAAAATTTCACACTCATCACTACGGATTTGTATTATTTAGAAACAGTAGGAAAGCCCCATATCTGATTCATAAAGCTATCTCAGAGGCCAAACGAGAAAAGTTTTTTTTTTTGGGAATTAGCTTGGATATAAAGGGAGCTTATGATTCAGTTTATATAGATGGTCTTTTATACAAATGTCTTCAAATTGGAATTACTGGGAAAATAGCTGTATGGATTCACAAATTTCTTTCTTTACGGTTTCTACAGATTCGATGGAGGGGCAGTTTTTCATAAAAAAAAATCTGTTCTAAAAAGAGCCACCCAGGGCAGTGAAATCACACCCGTATTATTTACTATTTATATGCATGATATCTTCAAAACTTTGGAAACAGGAGTAGAATGCTCAATTTATGCAGACGATATCTTTATTTATTGTTCTCATCAGCCCCTGGATATAATCGGAAGAAAATTGCAAAATACCTAAGAAAGATTAAGTAAATGGTGCAACTATTGGAAACTGTCCTTAAGTCCTGATAAAAGTACAAAAGCAGAATTATCTAATAAAAGAATAAAATCGTTTCCTAATATTATGTTAGCAGAATTCCCACTCACTTGGTAAACTTCCATTAAATATCTCGGAGTATATTTTTCCAAGAAGAATCAAAATATCACAACAATGAATCAAATGAAAACAAAAACTTCGAAAAAAAATCAACGACCTTAAGGTATCCGCCAACCTTCGAAGAGGATTTTCTTAAATAATTGACAAAATAACTTTTTATATGCATTTTACTAAAAGATATGGTTAAACACTTAAAATACAATGTAAAATTTGCATAAGTTAAAAATTATTTTAATATTTCAGCTCAAAAATACATAAAAATAGCAGTAAAATGGCTCTTGTGCAAAACACAAAAACTGAAATTTAAATAGAGATATTTCAATTCTGTAAATTTTATTATGATGAATTTAATCTAATTTAGGATTTGTGCCACTCTCATAATTATAAACCTGAAAATCAAATATTTATAGGAAGTCGTATTTTAACATACAGAAAACCGTAAAAATTTGTGATAAGTTATGAGTTTTACCATAAATAAAATGCAAAGTAATCAAATTATAAGAATAGGAAATATTCAAGTCCTGAATTCACTTTTATAGAATATTCCATGAAAATTTCTAAACATTATATACATAACTTTTTTCACTACAATGTTTTGCGTTTAAGCAAAATATGAAAATCTTGATTTTCAGAAAAAGCTGAAAATACATTTCAACCCAGACACTTACCTAATTAAATAAACATTTTACAATAAAAGGCCCCTGATTTGTAAAGTTGACTATCTGTATTACATAAATAAGTTATCTTTTTCTTCCTGATGGACTTTAAAACTTTCCTACGCTTACATGTAATAGGTGTTGTATAACGCTTCAAATCCCTTATCTGATTGTAATCCACCTTTTCTTATCCCTTTACAATGAAGTAGTCTGGATATTCAATGTTCAGCTTATTTAAGATTCTTAAGCAGCCTTGATGTCCTTCGTTAAATTGTATAATTGCATCATATGCACCCAATATCACAGTTTTCAAACAAACAAAAACTTCCATTCGTACTCTTTATCATATTACACAGTTAAAAGATTCATATGCATTTTAGGTCGTGGGAAATTCATCTTGCATGTTGGAAGATATTTTGATGTCGATATTACAAAAATTATCGATGAAAAACAAACACTAAAGTTCCATTTCCGGTAGCAGAATGCTACTTCCAGTTCTAAAATTTGACACAGACTATTGTTAAAATGCTTGTAACTCAAGTTGTATGTAAGATCGAAACAAAATTGAAACTGTCCTCGAAAGCTAAGAAATCAGGCTTTATTAATAGACTGTAAATAAAAAAAAAATTGACACTTTGACCGAAAATCGCGTTTTAAAGGTAGGCGGATACCTTAAAAAATAGCATATAAGCACTACTGTCCAAGAGCAAAAGACTTGATTAACATAACCAACA
This sequence comes from Nephila pilipes, assembly GCA_019974015.1. Taxonomy (NCBI): domain Eukaryota; kingdom Metazoa; phylum Arthropoda; class Arachnida; order Araneae; family Nephilidae; genus Nephila; species Nephila pilipes. Next base: position 51,961 of record BMAW01042899.1, on the reverse strand, counting down.
ATAGTATTTGCAGCTCCTTTTACTACACATGTTAGATCATAAACAAATGATCAGATTATCAGTTCAAACCTATATTTATCATTCAAACCACAGCACTCAGAATCAAATCGGGTTTACCACAATGGACTCCAAATATTGAATTTTTATAAATAGCTGATCAGGAAATACTGTCGGAGAAAATAAGAAGATTAGCGAATAAATTTTTTATCTCTCAAATTTCGAATGATGAATTTTCTCCTCTGCATCTCAATAGTCCTGGTATTATAGATTTAAAAATTCTGGAAAAAGACAAAAATAATACCTCAAATAATTTTATTACGTCGAATATTAATGGGCAGGAAATAATATCTGTTCCTAGATTACTGTATTTCACAGAACTTCCTTGTGAAATTTACACCAATGAATTTGAATTTCAGAACAAAAACCTTCCAATTTTTGTTATCAGAGAATTATTCCATGAAACAGTGAGCAAAAACTCCCGGGATTATTTCATAATATCTACGGATGCTTCAAAAAACCATAACAGGACTTCTATTGCAGGCACAACGAAAAATTCCGCCTTTGCTTACAATTTAAATCCCATTAACACTATTAACACTATTTAAATCCCATTAACACTATTAACACTAGAGCAGAAGCTTTGGCCATATACCAAGCTTTAGACGATCTCGCGGAATTAAACAAAAAAAATTATTAATTTTATCAGACAGTCACTCTCTTCTATCGCTCTAAAAAATTACAATACAAAATCTTCAAAAGTTATTCACAGATTAGCCAGCAATATTTTCATCCTATCACAATTTCAAATCCAAATGGTACTACTTTGGATTCCGGGACACTCGAAAATTTTTTGGAATGATCAGGCGGACCAACTCGCAGAATCGGTTACCGAGTCCAATATTTACATCGACTGCATTGCTTCAGAGGATATCCATAGCAACATCTACAGAAAAAGAATGACTAAAACCAATGAAATTTTTTTTTTCAAGTAAATATTTCGAAGATTAGGGAAATATTCCGACTTTATAAAAAATATCCAAGTGGACAAAAAGGAGAAGAGAGGAAATTCTAATTACTCGAATCATCTGCAAAATGATAATAACTCCAGGGCTTTTACACAAATTCCATCTACAGGATAATTCAATATGTAGCACATGTAACCATATTGGATCATATCCACTTAAATTGTAATAAATATACCTCCCAAAGAAATCATCACTGGAATACACTCAAGATAAATCCACAACACGATATTACCTTCAAATAACTTTTTGAAACAATAACAGCTTGTGAACAAAGGTTCAGAATATTCCTGCAGAAACTAAAGAACTTTGACATCTACTGAATGAAAAGCATCTATTAAACAGCATTATAGCCTTTGTTACTCTCTATCCCACAAAAATCAATCAATGAAAACTTGTCATTCCAACTGAATTTCAGTTTAAGGTTCCGTCGAACACGCCACCACGAATTTCCCTACCTAATGTTAATCCTATGGAGTTACTTTAAGTCTTATTTCTAGACTATTTATTTTAATTGCATGGAATAAAGTGCATTTTAAAGAGCATTAAAAAAAAAAGGAAAGCTTCTGTGGAGTTACTTTTTTTCTGATTTTTGCAAGCAATTTTAAATTTTTATTAAAGATCTGAAAACTTGCAACCGGCTCAGTAAATTGATCGCAAAAGTACTTTGAATAATCGGACAAAAAAAGTAATTCCACAGAATCCTTCCTTTTTTATTTATTTTATTTTATTTATTTATTTTGCTCTTTCAAATGCTTTTTTTTTAAAAAAAAAAAATTAATTTATTTCGCTGCTTGTAATTTGTTGAAACAGCAAAGTAAACAAGGAAAGAGGGGAAAGCAAAATTAAAAGTCTCACCTCAGTGCGCAAGGATACATGGTTAAGACACGTTGACAAAAGGAGATTTCCGACCCTTATGGGGGAAGTCAATCGATTTCTAGGAATTTTGTAATAATTTGTGATCTGAGAATTTCTCCTTTGGAGCTTTATTTACCTTTGTGTTATATCGTTGAAAGTTTGACTAGCTTACTATACAGATATCTATGTGGTATTTCATAGTGTTTAAAAAGTAAGCTTCATTCACGATTTCTTGAAAAAAAGAAGTAATCCTTCGTTTTTAATGCTACTTTTACTCAGTATTTAAAGAAAAATACGCTATCCAAATTACTTTATTAATTATTAAAATGAACAATAGATATTTTAGATGCGCTTTGAATATACCAGTGGAGATATTGTAAATCTGTTGAACATTCTTTGTTTGTACCTCTAGAATTGAGATTCACGTGTAAAACCCGAAAATAACTATCTTATTTCAATTGTATATACTTATTCAATAGATTACCCACAACTGTATATACTTATTTAATAGATTATCCACAACTGTATATACATATTCAATAGATTACACACAACTGTATATACTTATTCAATAGATTACGCACAACTGTATATACTTATTCAATAGATTACCCACAAAATATTTTAACTATATTTAAGTAGAAAGATTGTGTGACCATTTATTACTATTTTTTCAAAGCTCCATTTGTAGGAATCAGATTGAAAATATATCGAATTTTTATGATTAAATGAAGAATATAGAGAAAAAAAAATTATACTGGTTCTCAGATATGTGAACAATTTTGCATGAATAATTTATTTTTCAAGAACGGAAACATTATCTTACTGCATTGAAACTGTGTACGGAGTAGCCGAATGATTATGCTCGCTATTTTGTGACTAGCCATGTCTTAGTCGAGACGAGTGTTCGAGTCGTGTTTTCTTAGAACCGTCACCATGTTTCAAATTTGAAAAAAAAAATAGCTTCCATGTTTCTTCCAATTGCGACAGTATTAAATATTCAATCCTTACTAATTTTGTTTTTAGAATTTGACCTCGAATTAGCTTCCCCCCTCTCTTAAGCCTAATAACTAATGAAGAATGAAAATTTTAAATGGATATTATGTGTAGAGTTACGTTCCGTAACTGAACAATTCACAATATTAATTTAGGGCTGACATCTACCTGATGTCGGACCTCAACAGATTAATTAGATATATAATGAATAAATCAAGATGTGACACATAGCAGAACGAAACATTTATTACACACCAAACACAACAACAATTCTACATTCACGACGGCTACAAAAGAAATAATAATGTAAATAAGAATATCATCATCTCACGTTAGCACCTGCTGCTCTTCAATGGTAGGCGAAGTGCTACCATTTGCAACATCCTCCACCCTTTTTGAGGAACTGGATAGCTACTCAAAAACATCACTTATGGTCAGCAAGTTCATATTAGTAAGTTTCCTTATAGCACGACCGTATCTGGTCATTAGAGGTTGATTAACCTCTGACGAATCCGGATTTGGAGATTTCGCAGACTCAGTCGGTTGAACCCCTTGAAACTGTGAACTTTTTCAGTCATTTCCATTAACTTTAAGTGGAAACACACGTTAAATTGGTCGAATTAGCGTACTAACACAGTTCTAACTAGTCCATCTTTATCTGGAATCGATTCTAACACTCGGGCAATAGGCCATTGCAGACGTCTTTTTACCTTATCACCAATTAAGACGATATCCCCTTGATGAATGTTACACGTCGGAGGATTTTGTCTCTGTAATTGAATTAATAGATCCAAATATTCCCTCCTTAATCACTTTCGCAGTTCTTCTATTGCTTTTACTCCACAACAATCAGATAGAGACAAGTGCCAGTCCGGTGGACTCTTTACTCAGTGTCATACTGAAGCCTTGATTTTTTTTCTTTAAATTTAAAACAAGCATATTAAAATGTGCTTAATACACATATGAATTAAAAAATACCATGAGAGAAGAGGGAGAGAAAAGAGGATAGGAAAGAGAATGAATTATTCACAATGGGGATGTAATATTTAATAGATATTCACAATGGGGATGTAATATTTAATAAATATTCACAATGGGGATGTAATATAGATTTTAAAAAAATTACAAATCTTATCGTAAGATAAGATTATAAAAATTATTTATATCATTTTTTAGCCCCTCAGTGACTTCGATAGACTATTTTTAATATTCCACAAGAGGAGAGTATTATTTTATAAGATTGTTTTTAAATTTTTTTTATTATTCTTATTCTAAAATTACAATAACTAAAATAGTAATAAATAAAATATTATTTAAACTTTTTTTTAATGATGTGAGAGCTGAAGAAGGAAGGGAAAAGTAAAAAAAGTGGTTCTTGTTTTGCTATGTGCTATGTGGACAGCAAACTAGTTCAAGAGAGGAGAGGTAGGGATCGCGAAAGGATGTTAAACAGCTGACGAAAAGCCGAATAGAGGATGATGTAGGTCTTGGAGTGAGATAGTTGACTTAGAAAAAGGCTATTGAAGGAGTGATAAAGGAATTAATTTGAAAGGGTCTCAGTTGGAATACAAAGTGTTATGGGGGAATTAGATGGAAATAATTATTGTAAGATCAGTAGAGTAGGGCATGGGTTCCATTATTGTGAGCAAAAATTAGCTGGACCCTTATTAGAGGGTCTCTATGATATGTTAGTCTATTATAGAATCTTCTAGAGAGATAGTTGATGTGCTTATTAATAGGAGGGATATTGAGATCCTTGTGTTTGGCAGAATTTCTGACATACCAAGGTGAGTTAGTAATCATGCGGAGGATTTTATTTTGAAGGAAGTGTATTTTTTTAATGTGGCCCCAAGTAGAGGAAGCTTAAAGAAGGATAGGTCGGATAACTTGTTTATAGAGAAGAACTTTGTTAGCAAGAGTAAGTACTGAATTTCTGCCCATTAAAGGTATACAGTTACAGATTTTGGCCCAGTATTTGTCAATTATTCATTGGATATGAAGGTGAATTTGGAGTCCAGGATAACTCTTAAGTATTTGAACTCAGAGTCCCAAGAGATTTGATCATTAAAAAATTTGAGTTTTTTATTAGGAGGGGGAGGGGGGGAGTGACCTTTTCTAAAAATGAGAGCTTTAGTTTTATTAGTTTTTACAGCAATCCTCCAGAGTGTCATCCAATCCTCTATTCGTTTTGGATGATTTTGTAACATAATTATTATGTTAATTGGACTATTTCCTTGGGTGAGGTTTGCTGCGTCATCTGCGAATAAACAGAGGCTATTGTAAGGACTCTGAGGAAAGTCATACGTAAGCAAATTGGAGAAATTACAGACCCTTGAGATTGACCGGCTCTTATACAGCATATTGTAGAAAGAGTATTATTAAACTTAACTTGGAATGTTCTATCTTTAAGGTAGTTATTTAAGATAACTATTATGTAGGGAGGGAAAATTAATTTGATTAGTTTGAATATCAATCCATCGTGCCAGAGGTGGTCGAAAGCTTTTTGTACGTCGAGGAAGATACCCCCAGAGACTTGTTTGGAATTAAATCCTTCGGTAACGGCATTCACAACCCGTAGAAGTTGGTGGACAGCGCTGTGGTTAGTACAGAAGCCGAATTGGGGATCTGGAAGAATACTATTAGGGGAAACATGAGTCAGTATTCTGGTTAGCAGGATTCTTTCAAAGATTTTTGAAATAGAATTTAGTAGACTGATAGGTCGATATTTGGATGGAATGGAATAGTCTTGGCTGGGTTTGGGGAAGAGAATAATAGTTGTATGTTTCTATTTTTGTAGAAAAGGTGCATACATGAGACATTTGTTAAAAAAATTAGTGAGATGAATAAGTCCGTTGACAGGAAAGAATTTAAAGATCTGATTGTGAATGCCATCCTCTCCGGGTTCTTTCTTTTTGTTTAACTTTTTAATTATAGTAGTTATTTGAGAGGGGGAGGTGAGGAGGGAGGAGAAATTGTAATTGGCATGGGCTTCAAGATAATTTTGAACTATTGATTCTGTTTTTTCAATGTGATCATCATCATATGGAGTTGGATTTTCCTGGAACGAAGATTCAAGATTATGGGCAAGCAGATCAGCTTCTTCTTTATCAGAGAATATCAGACCATTATTGCCTATTAGTGGAGGGATATTGAAGCATTTATTAGAAAGTTTTTTGTTCATGTTAAAAAGGGAGTTATCTTCGGTATTAAGCTGTCAGAATAGGTTTTCCCATTTTTTGTTTTTAAAGGTATTGATTTTATTTTTAATTTGCTTTTTGAGGTTATTAATTATGAGTTTCAAAGGAGGGTATCTGGTGTTTTGCCATTGTTTTCTGTACCTATTTTTCTCTTTAATTAGGTTTCTGATATGAGGGGGGAGTCTAAGAGGAGGGGGGGTGGATGGATCTGGTATTACTCGCATGGTTAATTGCATTTTTGGTATTAGTAGTAAACTATGTAATTGATTGGCTTAGATCAGAGATATTATTAATAATAGCGTTACCTTTTGTGATATTGTATAAAATTTCTTGACAGCGGAACGAATTAGTAGTTGTGAAAGTGAGAAGGGGGATAGGGAGAATTTTATTGAAAGAGATGCCCATTAGTATAGGGTTATGGTCGCTAGGTAGTTCATTAACACTTTCGATATTGTAGAATGGAATGTTTTTGAGGATAGCTAAATCTATTATAGAATAAGTATTGATTTATAAGGAAAGTGAGTGGGTGAGTCGGGAGCAGTTATTTGGTGGTTATTAGTGTTGCCCACAGCATGAATAATTTTATCTGATCTGTTTTCCCTACCCCTGTTCCAGATCAGATGTTTTGCATTAATGTCGCCTATTAAAATTCCGGTGGGTTTGTCTGAGATGATATTGATTAGATCATTATGGTTGATGAGATCACTGGTAGGATGGTAAATAGTAGAAACTGTGTATTTTTTGTCTTTGGTATTGATATGGATGGTGGTATTTTTAGTGGTGGAGGTATTTTTAATGGCCATATGATGATTAATTCTATTTCTAATTAAGATTGCAGTGCCTCAGCCCCAATGGGTTGATCTGTCAGAACGGTATATATTATAATTTGGAATTTTAAATTTTTCAGAGGGTTTGAGGTGAGTTTCCTGGACTCCAAGGATGTCTGGGTTGTAATCATCTATGAAATTTTGGAGTTCTCCTATTTATCAGAAGGTAGTGAGACTAGATCAGCAACTGGAGATTTACTTTTAAAATCACCAGCACTTAATACAAGCGCTGAGAAGCAACTGCTTTCCAGCATGACAACTCTCAATGTGTAAGTGCTCTACAAGTCTTTGCGTAAAGATACAGTTGTTAGGCGGTAGGATCGGCGACAGAAAAAAGGGGAGAATCTATACGCTCAGTAATTAGAGTTTTTACTTGAGTGATATTATTGTCATCCTTTTATAGATATAGACTGGATAGGTATCGACTTTTCGTCTGGGATACTTTGAGCTTGAACAGGTCGAATAAGTCGAATCTCAGCACCTTCTATCTCTTCCAGGGATAATTTCCCCTCTCATCTCTCATCGACTCTACTTCTAGCATTATTTACAAATCCTAGAGCCCAGGCAACTAATCTTAAGATTGAATGAAATTTCTAAAATTTCTTAGCGTACTACGGCCGCTTTTCTTCCATCAAATGTAGATCACACAATCGAATCTTTTTCCGTTCTGAAAGGATTTCGGAAGTTTTGGAATTTCTTAATTCAGTGACAAGCCAGATAACTGCTGACTCTACTAACCACGAAGGACCTTCCCACCTGTGTGACTCAACTAAATGACTAGGTGAACATCCCCGAGAAATAAGATCAGCCGGATTAATTTTTCCTGGTACAGATCGCCAGTCACTTCTAGAAAAGAGCATCTTTATTTCTTTAACTCTATTCGATACAAAAACTGACCATCCTTCTTTATTCCCAACCCACTAAAAATCAATCAATCAATCAATGAAAATTTGTCATTCGAACTGAATTTCAGTTTAAGTGCAAGTTCTAATAAAAAGCTTTACAATATTTCGTAACAATAAGTCATCAGCTCAGTATTTTGATTAATTATTCTTTCTTTACAGCATTAACTGTTTTATTATTTCTCTGTCTGCTATCTGCAGGATAGAATATTATAAGGAAACATTTCTTCATAGCCATCGTGAGTGTTCATACAAAAACAAAATATGCAATGGAATGTGATAAAACTTGCATAGTTGAAAGAATACATTTGCCCATTCATAAAAACGAAAAACTTTATGTTTGTGAAATATGCAAAAAAACTTTTTCTGTGCGTTGCACTTTAATATCTCATTTGCGTATTCATCTCAATGAAAAGCCTCATGTTTGTGAAATTTGCAAGAAAGCTTTCTCTCGATATAACCTTTTAAAAAGACATTTGCGCATTCATACAAAAGAAAAGCCTTATGCTTGTGAAACTTGTAACAAAACTTTCTCCCGTAGAGAGCATTTAAAGCGACATATCCTTATTCATACTAAAGAAAAATCTTATGTTTGTGAAATTTGCAATAAACCTTTTTCTCAAAATGCGGACTTAAAAAGACATTTGCGCATTCATTCAAAAGGAAAGCCTTATGATTGTGAAGCATGCAAGCAGGCATTTTCACTAAGAGAGAATTTACAACAGCTGTGTATCCATAGCTGTAAAAAACATGTTTGTGAAATTTGCACAAAGACTTTTTCTAGCAGTTGGAACTTAAAAACTCATATGTATATTCACACCAATAAAAAGCCTTACATTTGTGTGATCTGTCCAAAGACTTTTTCTCAAAGCAGTGACTTAAAAAATCATTTGAGAATTCATACCAATGAGAAACCTTTTGTTTGTGAAATTTGCCAGAAATCATTCTCTCGAAAGGCTTGCCTCAAAGTACATCTACGTATCCATACGAAAGAAAAACCATATGTTTGTGAAATTTGTGAGAAAGCCTTCTCTCGATATAGTGGCTTAAGAACTCATTTGAGTATCCATTCCAATTAATCAATGTTGTATGACTTTTGCAACAAAGCCTCCTCTCAAGGTGATTTAAAAAGATATTCTGCCTTATAAAATAACAAAAGTCTTACATTTGTGAAACTTGCAACAAGGTTTTCTCCCTTGGGGAGCATTTAAAATATTTGCTTATTAATACTAATTATATGCTTTATGTGTGTGAAACTTACAACAAGACTTTCTCTCAAAGAGAACATTTAAAATAATATTTGTTAATTCATATTAAGAAATATCTTGTTTGTAACATTTGAAAGAAATCCTCTCGAAATCATGCCTTAAAAACATTGCTCACTCATATAAAAAAAATGCTATATGAATGTGGAATTTGATAGAGTGCTTTCTGTGAGCATGACAGTTTATAAACTCGTTTGCATACTCATACATATGAAAAGCCCTGTGTTTGCAAAATTTGCAAACATAGCATTTCTCAGAATTGTAGTGTTCAGTTATTTACATTAATGAAAAATCTAAAGTTTGTGAAATTCACATGAGAATCTACTCTCACACATGGCAGTTTGAAAAGACATTTTCTTATTTTCATGAGGAATAAAAACATTTGCATTATTGAAATTTTGAATGAGGATTCTTAATATTGATATTTATGTAAACAATGGTACATACAGAAAAAATGTTTATTTTTGTTGCTAAAACTCGTATGTTGTACTTTTTTTGGTTGAACTAATTTGTGCATTATTGTATTTTTTGAAAGAAAAAAAAAATAATTTCCTGATATTACAGGCTTTAATTTATTTTTAAATTTAAGATGCTGTGAATGAGGCTTTTCTTTTTAAATGAGTATGGCTTGTTTTTATTATTTTAAATTTCTTGTTATTTGCTATGTCTTGGAAGAAGTATTCCAATATATTTTGGAACTTATGGAAATAATAGTAGCTAGTAATCAAGTGTTCAGAATATTCCTGCAAAAGCTTAAATACTTTGATATTTATTGAATGAAAAGCATCATTTAAAAGGGATTATAGACTTAGTCACTATATCCCACAAAAACCAATTAATCAACTGAGCACGATTAACCAAGAACATTTTCCTTTTTGCCACGGTATATTGTGCTTGCTTTTAATTAAAATATCTTTATAAATTTCCTTGTATAGGTCTAAATACTTCTTTTAAATTTTGTGCTCTTTTCATTTGAAGGGTCTTCATAAAAGAAATTGACTAACTGTTCGGCTGAGCCAAGGCCTTTCTTTATGCTTCATACAGTTAACTTTTTAACTTCTTCAGTCTTTACCTATGCTGCCATCCTTTGAGTTGTCATGAACTCCAAATATTATTTCTACCAAACCTGCTTCATCAATTTCATCTTCCACCAGTAATTCTTGGATATCTTGTACAGTCATAACATCAAAAATTTCCCCTCCTAGAGACTTGGCAATTTCTACTACTGCATCCATTCTATTTTCTATTGTCTCAATGAAATTGTCAGTTTATTCCAGCCATATATTTTCACCAACAACCATATAATGTCATTGGTTTATTTCTCTGATTGACAAGTTTATTTGATGGATGAAATTTAGAGTGATTCCATGTGATAAAAGTGCCTTGTTATACTGGAATGTTCCTAATTCTTGAATCATTTTTGAGTGAATCTGCACTGTAGATGTGTTGTATTATATGAGGGGTTTCCTGAATGTTAAATTTTCTGAGTACTTTAAAACAAACCTCGTGGTAATTTTCTAATTGTTTCCCTAAATATGTTTAAAAATATACTTGCTTGCTTCTCTTTGGTCTATTTTACTATATGGAAAACTTTAAAGCACTTTTCCTCTAAATGTGATTTTTCATCATTTAGTGCAAGGTATCTTAAAATCTATTTCAGATATCCTAACAAAAATTGTACAAATACATAATCATGTAATGAACTTAAACTATTCTGTTTGTACATGTTTTTATATCTTTTAAGGGATAGGTATATATTAAAAGTGAACAATTGAAATGCCAATCTTCATTAACTTTTAAAAAATTTAAAACTGCTATAAATGTTAAATATTTTCAGTTTAATTATCTTTCAAAGCATGCGTATTTACATTATGAAACAAAAATTATACCTATTTAAGCAGAAAAATGTTTTATGATTGTACAAGCAAATCAATGTACCTTTAAAAAATAAAACAAAAAACATTTTCGCTAAGCAGTATTTATTAATCATGTAAAATTTTTTGAATATTTAAAATTAGTTTATAAAAATACAAACTATAAAATATCACAGAAATTGATAGACATATTACTATAGAAAATAGAAATAATCATAGAAATTAGTACAGAAAATTGTATCATTTCATTAAAATTTTAGAAAGAAAAAGAAACTCAAAGTGAGAAAAAATGCTCAATTTATTGCATTCAGTAGTCTTATAGCTTCTCAAAGCTAGCATATTTGTTTGGTATTCTTTATGTTTTATAACTGTGTGCAAAAAGTTGAGTCTTGAATCTCAAGATAATGCTGAAGAAAGTTCAGAGGATATTTGATCAAAAATAAAACTCCATAGTTAATGATGTTTAATCTAGTGACAATGAAGAAAACACTATTTTATGTGTATTAATTACTACTAATAAAAATGTAATAGAATGTTTTTCTAAATATTGGAGTCTAACTCCCTAATGCAACGATTACTTGTTATTCCTTCACTTACCATTACTTATCTTAATTAAAAAGAGTCATAAATAGTCTAATAAAGAAAGAGAATCTAACTAACCAACTAATTTTTATGATTCACTAAATTGATTAATTAAGTATCAATGTCAATTTTCCTTTCTCTGTGGTTACCACCTGAACACGTCTGAACTAATGTCTATTAAAAACTAAGTTTACTTATCTGATGAAATGGTTTGGTTTTTACTCCTTTACCGACATATATGTGAAGGTTCAAGTCGTTAGCCCTTTTCCTATCTCTTGTAGGTTCACTTTGATTGCTCCCAATGTTCCTTCAACTACATACACTTGGTTATGATGTTTCATTCGGATTGCTTTTGTTCCCTATCTTTCCTACAAACTAACATCCAACTGTCTATGAATCGGTGGCTGCAGTAACTTAGTGGACATGGTCACAGTTGGCTTTGTTTTCATCAAATCATAGTTTTGAACCCAGTTAGACTGAGCAACTTCTACATTCAAACCATTCTGTTTTTTGCTGTTTTGATTAAATTTTCATGTTCTATTGACTTTGACCATATTTTTTTTCAACAACTTTTTAATATTGTTGGTTTTATTTCTCTGACTGAGGAGTTTATTAGATGGATGTTTGCGTGAATCTGCGCTTATGCCATGTTACACGATGATGTTCCCAATTCTTCAACCATATTAGAGTGAATTCATGCTATGAAGTACCGCATTATATGGGAGTAACCTGTATTTTCTTCATGTTTATAAAACTTGTTACTTTTCTGTAAAAGGAATTGTGAAATAACTTACCTTAGTGGAACTGGTAAGTTTAGATTATTTGTGGTTAAATATAAGAGCAATTTTAAAAAATTAGAAAATCTTAGAAAAATTTAAAAAATTATTTCATTTTTTAGCAACTTGGTGAAAAAAATAGATGCAAAAAAAATCTTAAGACAACTTTCATGCCCTTAGAAAAAAATTTGGTTTCCCTTATTCCTTTGTTATTGAAAGAACTGGGGTCAAAGAATTTAGTTTGAATACCTTCACCATTAGAACAATAATCATAAAATCGCATTTATTCAAAATAATTAGCAATTTGATTAATGAAGTATAAAGACAATTACAAAGTATTTTATTGGTGTATAATTTTTTTTACCCCATTTTAAATTATTTACAAATCAACAGCACCTGAGGGCTATCTGCTATGAGACATGATATTCACTAAATCTTAAGACTGAAAGAAACGACATCGACCTTGAATATTGGCATTTAAAAGGTTTATTTTTAATTACTTTTTCATTTAATTTGTAGAGAAAGGTATAGAAGTTTTGATAAAATTCATTTCCTCTCAAATTGTTGAATAAATATAATTAATATCTATAATGAGAAAAGAAATTCAAAGAAAGATTACACTCTTAAACAGTTTTTTTTTTTAGGCTTTTAATAAACTAATATGACAAACAGAGCATTTAGAAAATTAATGAATGTACAAATACATTCTAATGTTCTATAAAAGAAAAAGTGAATTTATAACTGTGCTATTAATGAATAATTTCTTATAAACAATTTTTATATAAAATTGTACGTCTTGATATGTAAATATATTGTATGTTTTTTATAAAATAATATTTGAAAATGATATTCTCTGGTTCAAGATACGAAAAAGAAATTCTTTAGTTTTTTTTAAAAAGTTTAGTTGAAGCTTAAGATTATGTTCATACACACTACGATTAAATATTTTACTACACTTGTATACTTTCTCTCTAATTATGTATAATCCGTACCAAATGTCTCCACCTAAATATCTCTTTTTAAAATTGAATCTCTCTTTAAATATGAAAACATTCAAACTCAGTTTTTGCAATCATATCTAAATCTCTGAAAAGGAGTAAAAAAAACAACAATTCTTTAATTTTGCTTTAAAATTTTTCGTATATTCGAACCTTATAATTCTTTTGACAAGACAGAAAAACGTCTTTTACCTGCTGTTTCTGTAAATATGGATGTTGGATATTATTAACTAATTATAAATAAATTTTTTTAATTCTTAGAACTGTAAATATTATCAATATTTTGACAAATATATACTATTCATTTTGTCATAAAAATGTTTAATATTTGTTTGTTTGGTTCAATTAATGTCGCACTAGGAGCAACAAGGGCTATTGGCGACGGCCCTCGAAATTTTGAACCTCTGTCAAATGAGGAGGATGATACCTGAGCTAGCAATCCCCTCTCCTAACTTCCACGCCAACAGGAGGACTTTGGGCGTCGACAGATTTAACGTCTGCCCCGGCTACATGGCGGGTCTTTAGTAGCATCAGGTTCGAACCTACGACTCGACGAAAATCGCCTGTCACGAGTTCGCTGCCTTATCTACAAGGCTACCGCGACACTTTCTGAAATATTATTTTAAAATTAGTTCATTACAGTAGAGGTTGTATTCAGGGGCGTCTTAAATTCTCAAATGTATGCCTTTGAAAATTAAAGTTAGAAAAAAAATTTATTTAATCACAGTTAAAAATCCTGATCCACATTTTTATTTGTTACATAACTTCTTTTCCATTAAAAATGATTATTATTTGAATTTAATAGTGTGTATAGATTGGATGAACTTTTATTTTTTGTGTGTAATGCTATGCACGCTAAATAATATTTCCTTATTTGTAGTTTTGGTGGCTAATATTTTCGTCCATCTTGGAGATTGATTTTTCTACCCTGTGGTGCAGAAGTTTGGCTTTGAGTAATGGCAGAGTTTTAAAACCACGATCTGCCATTTCGAAGAAAACTTATCTGGTTCGTCTTTTGCAATGTCTTTGACAACTAGGCCAAAAGGGATTCATCCCAGGTTTATTAAGGCATTCCTCCCCCCCTCTTGTTGAAGATGTTGACTCTTCTTGAAGACAGTTGTCATATGCGCGAACTCCCCAATTTTTGGGTCTGAAGAAAACTCGTCCGTTCTTGTTTTGCACTGCCCTCAAGAACCAAGCCAAAAGGGATTTCCCATCGGGCTGGTAAAAAGGCATTTTCACTTCTGTCGTTCATGAAGAGGGCCGCCAATACTTCTCGGTTCATCGAAATGGTATGGACTTTCTGAATGATATTTTCTTTTAGACAAGGTGTTTTTTCCAGGTATTATTGCAACTGATGTACATCCCTTCCGGTAGCATTGAATGTTGTTTGGATAGCTTCCATTAGACGTCATCGGCTCTCTCTAGTTGGAATGGTGGGTCTATCTGAGACCTATGCTGTGGCCGGTCTATCACTAATCATGATTTATGTTTGGATGCCTTAGACATGCATTTACAAGTATGCGTCGTGAGTATATGCAACCACTGGTCTTGGGATATGCTGTCATCTAGCGTTCGAATCCCGGATCACCAAGTACTGGGTTAGTTGACCTTGAGTGATGACGGTGACTCGAATTCCGTCATCACTCAAGAAAGAAGAAAATGCGCCGGTATTTTTTAAGTGCCCTTAACAAATGAGCTAAAAAGTAATATTCTTCCTAGGGAAAGTTAAGGACTTTTCATGAATTTTCGGTGGGATGTAACACCTGGCTGGAATTGGAAAAAATGCGCCTAGAGAATCAGTTTGTCTATGGAGTCTGCTTTGGAGACCGATCGGGGAATCGACTGAGTGGTTCTTTCGAGGATAGCGTGGTCGATTGAATCTGATGGAGGTTCGGTCTGAATCTTGCGGAATCGTCGGAGTCTCTCTTTGGAGTTTTTGTTGCGGAGATCGATCGGAAAATCGATTTAAAACTGTCGGCACTTTGAAGTGGAGCTTACCGGGTGAATTTTCGGAGAAGCAGCGTGAATCTGCTGGGAATCTCTCTCACACACACACACACATCGGAGCTAAGTCACTAAGCAAAGTCAAGCACGAATAAAAACTGCAAGGAATTCTAGAAGAAGATGCAATTTTGTGATATTTTTATCTGAAACATCGACGAATCCAATTATGACAATTTCCAAACTCATTAAGTAAAAAAATTACTGAAGAAATAAATGTCTCTTAAATATTTCCTTTTCAAATTGATACAATACAGGATAATAATGTATTAGATCAATGCTCAGTGATTGTGCTCTACTTTAAAGATAACGAAGTGCATAAAAGATTGATAGGTGTTATAAATTGCATATCTGGAAAAGAAATAACATCATATTCTGTTTTTACACGATAGATACGTTCCTGAAGAATGCGCATAAAATATTCATGTAAAAATATATTTCATCTATGGAACAATAGAAGATAAGTTCCACTCTTTAGAAATCAGCAAAAATAATGTCGTAAACAAAAGTTTTTCTGTTAGGATATTAAGGTATCCGCTTACCTTTGAAACGCGATTTTCGGTCAAAAAGTCAATTTTTTTTTATTTACAGTCTATTATTAAAGTTTGATTTCTTATCTTTCTAGAATAGTTTTAATTTTTTTCTATCTTACTTAGAACTTGAGTTAAAAGCATCTAAAAAGTAGTCTGTGTCAATTTTTTAGAACTGGAAGTAGTATTCTGCTATCGAAAATGGAACTTAAATGTTTGTGTTTACTTTGACATCTTACGTAATATCACCATCAAAATATCATGCAAGATGAATTTCTGCATGTGATGCAATTATATAATTTAACTAAGGATATCTGGACTGCTTAAAAGTCTTAAATAAGCTGAACATTGAATAACCGGGCTACTTCACTGTAAAGTGATACGAAAAGTTGGATAACAAATCGAATCAGGGATTCGAAGCGTCATACGACACTTGTTGTATGTAAACGTAGGGAAGTTTTATAGGCCACCAAAAAGAAAAAGAAAACTTATTTAAGTAACACAGATAGTGAAGTTTACAAATCAGGGGCCTTTTAATGTAAAATTTTTAATTAATAAAGTAAGTTTCTGGCTTGAAATGTATTTTTAGCTTTTTCTCAAAATCAAAATTTTCATATTTTGTTTCAGCACAAAACATCATATCGAAAAAAATTATACATATAATGTTATGAAACTTTTATGCAATACTTTATGAAGGTGAATTTAGGACTGGAATCTCCCCTATTGTTATAATGCAAATATTTTGCATTTTATTGTTGATAAAAGCCATAAATCATCACAAATTTTTATGGTTTTTCTGTGTGTTACAGTACGACTTCCTATATATATTTAATTATCAGGGTTATAATTGTGAGAGAGGCATAAATCCTAAATTAGATTCAATTCTTCATAATAAAATTCACAGAATTGAAATATCGCTATTAAAATTTTGTTTAGTTATTTTTATGTATCTTTTGAGTAAATATTTTAAAAATTTTAAATTTATGCTGGTTTTTCATTTTATTTTAAGTTCTTAACCCTATCCTACAGTATAATGCATAGAAAAAGTTTTTTTTTTTTAATTATTAAAAAATGATACCTTTAACATTTAATTTCGTAAGGATTGCACATGTATCAAAATAAACTATCATTTGAAAAGAAAAAAGAAACATGTTCCTAATCCATGAACACAAGAATTAGGCAAAGCAATATGAATTACACAAAAAAAGATTTTATTCGTTGTCATTTTCTGACAGTAAACGCATGCGTTTGCATAATACTGCAATATTACTGCTATCACTAGAAATGTCTTGATCCTTTTGCTCCATTGGTGAAATTCTTTCTGTGATCTTTTGAACAAAATTAGGACTAACCTCCTGTGGTTCCAATGTTTCAGTGGATTTATGAATGAATTCAGTAATTAATCGTTGTGTTTGTGTTTTGGTTAGGCCATTGTACAATTTTCTGTAAGAAGACATTGATGACTTTAGATCATGCTAAAACTACCCAGTTCATTCTTCAGTAGGATCATATAAAACAAAATGATTACCCAATTTACAGGCCAGTTCAAGACCTTCGTTAATTAAATTTGCATTTAGAGGATCTTCTTCGTCTTTATGACGATGTTCTTTGGGATCAGGACTCTGAATGATAACCTCCATTATTTCATCTTTTCTTAGGGCTTTATCATCAAATAATTCATCGATATCTTCAAGCCATAAATCATCGAGTTCTTCTCCACCAACTGTAAGTGCCAATGGTTAGATGTAGGAAAATTTGATCTTATTGGGGAGGACGGGATCTTTATTTGTAATACATTCTGGCCAAACAGTTTTCCAACATGCATTCGAAGTGGATGTTAAACTAACACTAGAAGTCACATTTAAGAATTAAGAATTTCGCTTACATGTGTGACAGGTGACTTTTTAAATCATCGGTTGATGAAATAATCCCTGAAACTTGCTTGTCATCATTAAATTAATTTATTATGAAGATGTCATGACACATTTAACCCTTTGAGGGGCACAATGCTATTATGAAATATTTTTAAAATGATATACAGGCAAAAGAGGTATATTGATCACGCAGATAAAAAATTAGCAGTTCCCGGTTCAGAGAGGGGGTGTTTGCACAGTTTAAACTCGAATGGGCACAGTTTGCACGCTGGAAACGCGGGAAAAGACGTTTGCACTGTGCAAACTGTGCCCTGAAAGGGTTGAACAGAATAATATTCGTTACTAAATTTCAAAACACTATATGTAGCTCATACATTGTGAAAGGCAGTTACATATCAAGCTAGAGAGCGTCTCATATGGTGCACACTGTCATGATAACTGTAACTATGTATTTCATGTTAATTGTAACTGTGTACTTGATGTTAACTCTAAATTGTACCTGTTACATTATTGCTTGTGTTGTTGCTGTGTCGAGATGACGTTGATTGACTTCTGGTTAATAATAAATCTATATTCTAAGTGAACTGTTTGGATATCATGATTCTGTATGTTCTGAAGAACATTATAAAAGTCCAAAACACAGACATGATGTCAGGAGTTTCAGTGATTCAATCGGACTGAAAAAATAACTACGTTCATGATGGTAGCATTCCGGCTACCTGCTCCGCTGCAATTTTCCCTTGGAAATGTGAAAAAAAAGTGGAGGAAATGGAGACAATAGCTCGAGAATTATCTGATCGCCATGGAGAAAGAGGAACGAGCAGATAAAATCAAAATTGCTATCCTGTTGAATTTGTTAGGCAGTGGAGGACTAGAAATTTACAATACCTTCAAGTTCGAGTTGCCAGAATCCAAAGCGAACTATTCAGAAGTTCTTCAAAAATTTGAAGATTACTGCTCACTACGACAGAATGTTGTTTATGAGCGATATAATTTTTTTTTCATGTGTACAATTGGAGAGCCAAGCAATTGAGTCCTATGTTACACATCTTAAAACTCTAGCATCCTCGTGCGAGTTTGCAGAGCAAGAAAATAGATTGATTCGAAATCGCATCGTCCTGGGAATTAAAGATAGTGGATTACAAGAATGACTGCTTCGAGAAAATAATTTAGGCTTAGAAAAGACGATTGAAACCGTCAGGGCAGCTGAAGCGAGCCGGGAACAAATCTGCAACATGAAATACGAAACAGCGACAGTAAATTTTGAGAATGAAAAAAAAAACGAATCAACCGAAGAAGTCGTCTCAGTATGAATGTAAAAAGTGTGGAAGGAAGCACAAGCCCCGCGAGTGTCCGGCATTCCGAAAAATTTGTACCAAATGTAACAAGAAAAATCATTTTGCTGTTAAATGTTTCCAAAATACGAAGAACATTCATAAAATGAATGTTCCTGAAAATGAACTGGATGTTTACATAGATTCTGTTACTGTGAACGAAACTAAGTGTGAAATGATAAGTTTTACTAACTCTGTTGATAAGAATATAGAAATGGTAAGTAAGTTTTACTAACTCTGTTGATAAGAATATAGAAATGGTAAGTGAAACAACATGGTATAAAAGTATTACATTAGGTGTAAATCATAAATGTTTTGATGTTAATTTTAAACTGGATACTGGTGCTGAAGTAAATATTTTGCCATTGTATATTTTGAATATGTTCAAAGTTAAACCAAAACTTAGTGAAACTAATTTATCTTTAACAACATATGGTAATTTTAAATTAAAGCCAGATTGTTCTCTTATAATTAATTGCTCTACTAATAAACTCAAAAATGTTCCTTTGCCTTTCTACGTTGTGAATGTAAAATCCAAACTAATATTAGGGTTAAAAGGTTGTAAGAAATTGATGTTATTGAATGCAGTGTAATAAGTAAAAATGAGTTTATTAAGCAATATAAAGATGTACTTACGGGAATAGGGGAATTTCCAAGTGAACCATATCACATTACTTTGAAAGATAATTTTGTACCTGTAATTCACTCTTCAAGACGTGTTCCTCATACTTTGCAGCCTAAATTAAAAAGTACCTTAAATAATTTAGAAAAAGAAGGAATAGTGTCAAAAGTTAATAAGCCAACTGATTGGGTACAAAGTTTGTTTATTGTAAAAAAACCAAATGGAAATCTGAGGTTATGTTTAGATCCTAGAGATCTTAACAAAGTTATAAAAAGAGAGCATTATCAAATTCCTTGTACAGATGATATCAATAGTAGATTAGAGGGTAAGAAAATATTTTCTGTTGTAGATCTGAAAGATGGTTTTTGGCATGTATCTCTAGATGAAGTTAGCTCTGAAATTTGTACATTTAATACACCTTTTGGAAGGTACAAATTCAACAAATTGCCACTTGGAATAGTTTCTGCACCTGAGGTATTTCAGAAAAGAAATCAGAAGCTTTTTGGAGATATTGAGGATGTAGAGATTTATTTTGATGATATTATTGTTGCAGGCTATACTGAGGATTCACATGATGCAATCATGTCTAAAGTTCTTGAAAGAGTTAGATCCTTAAACATAAACTTTAATCCAGATAAGCTACAATATAGGGTGTAGGAGGTAAAATATGTTGGTCAAATTATATCTAAATCAGGTATAAAACCTGATCCAAATCACATTAAAGCAATTGTTGCAATGCCAACACCAAAATCAAAAACTGAAGTTAGGAGATTATTGGGCATGGTGAATTTTCTTTCTAAATTTATACTCAATGTATCTAAAGTTACTGCGCCATTAAGAGAAATCATCCATGAAAATGTAGAATTTAATTGGGGAAAAGAACAAGAATTGTCCTTTGTAAACATTAAAGAATTGTTAGCTAAAGCTCCAATTTTAAAAGTTTTTAGTGCTAGTGAGGAAATATTAATACAATGTGATAGTTCAAAAGATGAGCTAGGATCCTGTTTAATCCAAAAAGGTCAATCTGTATCATTTGTCTCACGCTGTTTAACAAACAGTGACAAGAATTGTGCCCAGATTGAGAAAAAATTATTGGAAATTGTTTTCTCATTTGAAAAATACCATAGTTTTGTATATGGACGTAAAGTTGCTGTACAGAGTGACCATAAGCCCTTATTTGCAATTGTGAAGAAACCTATGCATAAAATGTCTTCTAGGATGCAAAGAATGATTTTAAAACTATTAATATATGATTTTGAAATAAATTATGTGCCAGGAAATCAAATGTTTCTCGCTGATACTTTATCACGGGTATTTCCTGTTAATGAAACTGTGAGGGACGATCCTGAAATGCTAAATATTGTGCATACAGTTTCAAAACATTTACCCATGAGTGAAAAGAGACTAGCACAATTTAAAAAAGAAACCGAGTTATATCCAGAATTAAAAATAGTTGTAAAATATATCAAAGAGGGCTGGCCTAAATCTTACAAAAGTGTAGACAATAGTGTAAAGACATATTATAAAATTAAAAATAATTTATATATTCAAGAAGGGTTGTTATTTAGCAATGAAAAACTAATTGTACCTTATAGTTTGAGAAAAGATAGTTATGTTAAAACTAATTCATGAAGCTCATTTTGGGATTGAAAAATGTAAGAAAAGAGTTAGAGAAATTATGTATTGGCCAAGGATGAACTCGGACATAGAAACTATAGTATCAGAGTGTGTAATATATGAAAACTTTAAAAAATCTAATAGTAGCCATTAGAAACTCATACGGTACCCTATAGACCTTGTGAAAAGATAGGAGTGGATATAATGGACTTTAGTAGCATAAGTTATCTAGTTGTAATGGACTACTACTCAAAATGGATAGAAATTGCTGAACTTTCAAATAAATGTGCAGATGAAGTAATAACTAAACTTAAAACAGTTTTCTCTAGATCTGGTGATCCAAATATTGTAATTTCTGATAATATACCATTTAATAGTTATATTTATAAGAATTTTTTTAAATGAGTGGGATTTTAATTATGCATTCATTAGTCCTCATTACTCCCCAAGTAATGGAATGGTTGAAAGAGCAGTAGGAATTATAAAAAGCATTATGAGAAAGGCAAGGGAAGATAAAAGAGATTATTTGGTAGGATTAATGGAGTACAGAAATACCCCTATTTCAGGTCTTGACCTATCTCCAGCTCAAATGATGTTTAATCGTAGATTAAAAACTAAATTGCCAATCTCAAATAAATTATTAAATGCTGAATTATTTAATAACATTCGAGAAAAGTTGATTGAATGGTAAAACATCCAAAAGTCACATTATGACAAAATTGCTCATCCATTGCCTGAGCTTAAGCAAGGAGAGAATGTCAGATTATTAAATTTAAAAAAAAAAAAAAAAAAAAAAAAACTTGGGAATCTGCTAAAATAGTCTCAAGGCACAAATTGCATCCTCGGTCAAATTTTGTTAAAAATCAGTCTGGCAAAATCTTAAGACGTAATAGAAAACATATCAAAAAATCAAACACATCCTTTCATATAGAAACAGACCCTAATGATATAAGTACTTTCCATTCCGATTCAGAAGTAATTTTAAATCCTCAAAATATGCTGCACTCTAATGAGTCCGATTCCAATGTCCAAAGAAGAGGTGTTCGTAAACCACCATCTTATTTAAATGACTATATTGTATGATTAATAACTTAAAGGGGGGGATGTCATGATAACTGTAACTGCGTATTTGATGTTAACTGTAACTGTGTACTTGATGTTAACTCTAAATTGGGACTGTTACATTATTGTTTGTGTTGTTGCTGTGTCGAGATGATGTTGATTGACTTCTGGTTAACAATAAATCTATATTCTAAGTGAACTGTTTGGATTTCATGATTCTATATGTTCTGAAGAACATTATAAAAGTCCAAAACACAAACACGCACTATCCTCTATTCATCAGTTTTAACAGTTGATGGTCTTGTTCAGCAAGCACTAATTAAATTATGAATGATACTATCCATAATTGAAAATTTCTTTCACACATCAATGACTTTTAGTATTTCATCGTTCAGTTTGTCCCAACGTATTGAGATGTTCGGATTACGTATTATGTTTTAAATGTCGCAGTTATACCCAGGGACGTCTTAAGATATGGGCCAACTGGGCTCGGGCCCAGGGCCTCGCCTTTGATGGGGCCTCGTCTCTTTCTCTACACGACCTCAATAAGATCATGATCAGAATAATTTTAATCGTCAAATGTTATTGCAGGACATGACTTGTTGAAGACAGTTACTTCTATATTAAATATTTCTATTTACAATGTTTGCTGAGAATCAGGGAAAATATTAGTTTTATTTCTAAAGTGAGATATATTCAATTTATTGATTAACAGCCCCTCCTTCCAGAGACCTTTTATTTATTTGCACAGATGAGTTAAGAATCGCTCATGAATGGACAAGAGTTAACACTTAAGCCCCCAACAGAAGTAACAAAAACACATGCCCTATTTTATAATAGACGTCAGGACTAATAAAAAGAGGGTTGAAATTACCCTGAAGGAAATCACCCTTTTTCGAAAAAACTAGTGGCTTACATTTCTGAATCGGCAATTCCTTCCTTTAAATTTAATTTCTTTGAAGCAGCAAAAGGTAATTATGTTCTTATTTCTTAATTGTATTTCTTTAAAATTTAAGATAATATTCAAATATTTATATCGCATTGAGAAAGTAAAATAATACATAATTGTATTTGCATTTTACAGAGAGAGTTATAAAAATAATATCCAGTTTAAAAAAATTCAGCCCTTTTTTTTTTCTTTTTCTTTTCTTTTCATTTTCTTTTTTGAATGTACCATAATCTTTCAAAAGAATTTTTGATGTATTTTGTAATTCAGAGAAATATTTTTTATTTGCTTCTAGTATGGAAAGCATTATTTTTCTCATTTAAAAATTCAAATGAACGTCCTTTTTTTATTATTATTGAAACCCAAATAAAAAAGACCATTTATAAAACGAATATATTACAAAACTACAGATTGCAGTAATTTTATATAAATGTAGGAAAACAATCATATAACAGGAATCCTAGAGTACGATTTGATAATTAGATAAATAAATGCCTACACAATAGTTTAATGATTTAAGAGTAAGCATCGAAAATAGAGAAATTTTTATCCAACACAGTACAAAATAAGAGATTTTTAGTGTATAAAACCCCTCATTAGAAATTTTTTATTTGCTCGTGTATGTTTAATCAGATTTTCCTGCATGGAATTGAAATTTATTACTTATACTTTAATTTTAGTTCTTATACTTAACTTATAATGTATTTATACTTTATTACTTTAACTAATACTTTATCACATATTTGTATAAAATATAAAATACTTTTAATGAAAATTACTTACATAAATATAATGTTCCTAATTAATAATTTTTGTAATAATGTTTTTTAACTTTTAGAATCCATGACTTCCTTTCTATCGTAATTTTTTGTTTCGTTTGATAAGCATGATAATAACAAATATATATATATATATATATATATATATATATATATATATATATATAGTATAATTACAAACACAGATTTTTCTGAGAGCTTTTAAGAAATTCCAAATATTATGTAAGACAATACAATATGGAAAGCTAAAAACCTTTTACAGATTTTTTCTTTCTGTACATGTCATTTCCGTTAAAATAACGTACTCAATATTTTCTTAGTTATGATTTTACATTCGCAATTTAAAAAAAAAATATTTAAGGAAACCGAATAATTTACTGTATGTGATAAAACTAATATTGATTATATTAGTATAGAGTACATATGTATATCTGCATTATGATAATTTGAAATATAATGTTTTGTGCATTAATAATAATAATGAAATAATAATATGAAAATAGGAAAATTGAATACAAAAAATAATAACTTAATTGAAGCTTTGTTCATTCTATTCATGAAAGAGTAAAAAGAAATTATTTAAAAAATTCGATCTTATCACCTTCAGAATTCTTACGGAAATGAGAGTAACATACACCTTTTTTTTTACAAACTAGTGAGTGAGTTTTCTCTTTTTTCCCTCCTAGAACAGAACACAATAAAAAAAAAAAAAAAAAAAAAAAAGCGAAATGCTACACATAGTTATGTGCATAGTACGGGAGATATGGCATAATGATTTTTAGAACAGTGTATTTATTCATTTATTCTTAGTTTCAAAATAGCAATTTTTTTTCGAATAACTCATCCCCAGAATGTGTATTGTTTTAAAAAAAATCTCTTATTTGGTTTTAGGATATTAAAAAAAGGGGAGCCGTCATTTACTAAATTATTCATAATTTTTCTGTATATCATCTTGTACCAGTTTAAAAGTGTATTCTGAGCTAAAACTGGTCATTTATTTTTTTAATAACTGATCATTTTATTTTAAAACTTCACTCATGTGGAAAATGGGTACTCCAGTTAGTATTGAAATGAAACCTTTAAGGCTCTCGTCGACACGACAGCAAGAAATCCCGAGCCTAATGTTTCAATCCTTTGGAGTTTCGTACTTTTCTATTTATATCTAGGATATTGCTTTTCTGCAGAGTATCTGACGGATGTTGAGGTTTCTTTTTTGGAAAATAACATTTCCCTCAGTGATTGTAGAGGTTAGTCATACGATAATGTCTCGAATATGCATGGGAAATTTTCAGGATTGCAAGCCCGACTTCAAGAACAAAATAAATACGCTATATACGTACCATGGGCAGGGCATTCTTTGAATTTAATTGGCGTGCAAGCAGTAGAATGTAACTATAATGTAACAATTTACTTTGATTTAGTCCAAAATATTTATAATTTTTTCTCATCGTCCACCCATCGTTGGAATATGCTATCATTAAATTTGAGCTGTGATAGAAATAAAAATGTACTGAAAAACCTATCAAAAGCACGTTGGTGAGCAAGCACAGATGTAATTAGAACTTTAAGCTCCGGATATTCAGAAATTTTCATGAGCATGGATTGTTTAATTAATCATGAATTACAGGCAGCGGATACTCGACTTTCTGCTAAAAATATTAAAAATTAAGATGAATGAATTAAAGACTACCTTTTATAACAATCCCTTGAAATGACATTTTGACACGTATTGACAAAGTAAATCTATTTCTCCAGAGTAAAAATACGGATTGGTCGAAAGGTGCAAAATTATTAAAATCGTTAATGATATATATAAAAACCAAAATAATCTATTTTGACTATTATGAGTCAAAAGCCAAGGAAGTATCCTTTATAAAGGAGTATAAAAGTGTTCACAAGCATATTAGACAACGCAGTGTTAGGTTAACTTTCTTTGACGGAAATAGAGACACCGACACAACATTTGAAAACAGCCACGGTCAGAAATTTAAAATAGAAACCTTTTTTTTTTTACCAATAATTGACTCTCTGATTTGCAATATACAGACACGTAGTAAAAATATGAGAAGCTTTTTGAAATGTTTGGATTTTTTCAAAATATTTCTAATTTGGATAAGACAGAAATTAAAATAGCATGGGCAAAAATATCAAAATTTTACGATAAGGACATTAATGAACAGGGACTGAATTTGGAATGACAACATTTCAAATCATATACGATCATTGATGGTGAAAAGCTGAAGAAAAAACAAAGAGAAGAAATGGAAAAAAGAAAGATTAATAAGAAAAAGAATTCTACAAATGCAGATGCAGAACAGTTGTTGGTTGAGGGAACTGGAATTGTAATCAACATACATACATGTATAAGAAAAGACTATTCACAGTGTTTCCCAATATTGAAATAATAATGAGATTTTCTTACAACTGCTGATCACTAATGCAAACGTTCATTTTCAAAACTTAAACTGGTCAAAAATGAATTGAAAAATCGAATGAATCAATCACGTTTGAATAATTTAAGCTTGATGAGTATTGTCAATGAAATATTATTGACAACTGATATTGAAGGCCTAATTAAGGATTTTGCGACTTTAAAATGTAGAAAACGAATATTTACAAAAAACCTCATTTTATTATGGATTGCCTTTATTGAACTATGCATATATATACACCAAATTAGATTAAAAGGTCGCTAGTAGGGCTTATTTCTTAAAAGGGCCCAGGGCCTCAAGAAGTCTTAAGACGTCCCTGCTTATACCTTGATTAAACGGTTGTATCACATATGTAGCATTATACGGCATGAAACAAAATTGCACGTTTTGATGTTCTAAGACCGAGTGGCCGAGTGCATTGTCTATAATTCTAAAGAATAAAATTACACGTTTTGAAATTCTAAGACCGGATGGTCGGGTGCATAGTCCACAATCAAAAGAACTTCTTAATTTTGATATTTTTGAAACACTTCAGTCAAATCAAAGCAAGTGTCGTAGGTGTTTTCACTTTGAACACCAAATTCAAAATACAGAGAAAGCAGACAAAATTCTATATTGAGTTTATAAGACTAGGGGAATTCTCACAAATGGAAATCGCGTTACATTCCTCAAATACCAATGTTGCAGTTATAAAAATAAAATTAAAGTAGAATTTTCTTCTTATAATTTGGGTCGATTGTGTTAAATCAAAATAAATTGAGTAAAAACAGAATTAGGTGCATATTCATGACATTGTAAGATCTTGCCTAGATTAGTGAAATATAGAAACTAAATATTGTATTGGCAATTCAACAGATAATGCAGAAAACAGGCAAAGCCGATATGATGGTTTCACAATGGGCTTTCTAAAGGTCCTCTGCAACAAATACGTGTTTAGCGCCTCGCACATGTATTCAATTTGGTGACAGGAGAATTTATAAAATTAATGATTCCCACACGGGGAAAAAAGAAATACTCAAAAATGAATATCCCGAAGTGCTCATTTGAAATGAGTATGTTTGTATCAGATTTGAACACATATCTTTATCGAATGTGAAACAATACATGAATTCAAAACCAAAAAAAAAAAAAAAAAAAAAAAAAAAAAGGGGGAAATCAATCTCAAAAAATTATTACAGATATAAGGACTATAAAAGTTCCTTTTATTGTATATACAGGCTACGTATTTGAAAAATTGGAGTTCAAAAACAAATATGGCTTGTTTTAGTATTTCGAACTATATTTCGATTTTACCACGCTACACGCGGCAGAATACATGAATATTAAAATGAGTACGTACAAATACTCAATTTTGTGTCTGTGTTTGTTTACAATTTTTTTCTTTTTTTTATTATTATTATTATTGATGTCTTCAGAAAGATTCTTTTATCTCTTAAGAATTGTTATTGATCAGTTTGAAAATAATTTTCTGTGAGTAGTCATTTGTGTGTTACAGACTATCCATAATATTACATTGTAATTGTATTTTTAGTAACTTCTTACTTTAATTTGAATAGATCAGTGTTGAAAATTATATTCATACATGTAATATTTGTGTATGACGTTTATATTTTATAGAATAACATTATAGTACTCAAAAAGCAGTGTTGTGAAATTTTAAAAGTTTTGAGCCACTTTGCTACACTTTGTTTTTATCGATGACTATACAGAGATGATGCTCGTCAAGAATTCTGTTTTTTTTTCAATTCATAAGTGTGTAATGAAACTGCCTTTTTTAATTGACAGTGTAATTCTGTATTTTTTTTTTTTTATCTTGATTTAAGATATATATTTGTATTTAAGGTGTTAAGGCTTTACCAATTTCGTAGAATTGTTGTACATCAGTTTTTTGTTCCAATAATACTGTGTGGCAATCATAAAGTTAAAAATTATACACTCAGAATAAAATGTTGACAAAAATAGCTTTTATTCCTGATTAATTCTTTTATGAATTGAAGTAAATTTCAGATGTTTTATGACAGGAGTAAGATATTTCAGAAAATATATTTTTTAAAATAACATGGTTTTAATTTAAACACAAATTTAATGTGTATTTTGGAACCAAATTTTCACAATCTAATCAGGTATCCTTCCTGTTATGTCTCAAATACTGTTCATCATATTATTCGTGATTGTCTTGTGTTTCAATACTAATGTCTCCTTCAACTCATAATGTTTTCAACTCATATGACTTGAGGTTAGGAACCACTACTTGTTTGTGTTGTAATTCAAAATTGGATTTTTATATAATTAAGGTTTTAACACAGACATTTCATATCTTGTTTTTTTTTATTATGTGGCCCAAAAACGTTGCAAAAATTGAAATAAATATTTGGGGCCGTATATTCAAATTTTATTCTAAGCATGAACGACAATATTCATGCGCACGGAATAAATTAAACAATTTATTTTGTATTCGATACTTGACACAAATACTTTATGTATAATTTATTAAATTGTAAAAATACTTATAAATGTTCCTCATAGTACAAGGCGGAGCATATTATCTAGCCCTTTTATCTGTTGATACTTGTATTTTTATTTACACAATTTAACCACTTTATTCATGCACTTCTTAAAGTTAATCTTTTAAAAAAATATGCCTGGGCCAATAAATAATACAAAATAAAACCGAGGTTCTGGTGTTGGCTGGAAGAAACAAAATTCATATTTGCGCGACAAGGAAATGCACCAGATTCTTGAGCAGTCAGAATTTTTTCTGCACTAATTTAACTTTAAAACATATAAGTAAAAATTGTATTTGATTAATAAATATTACTTTGAGAAAAAGAAAAAAAAAAATTAATGCTAGCTATTATTAAATTTGAAATTAGCTAACTAAAATTAAACTAGCTAAAATTAAATTATAACATATGTTTTTCTTAAATACTGTTGATTCCTTTTTGAAACATTATAATCAATTCCTTTTTGAATGACTAAATTAATTTTCTTTGTAAAACACATTAAAAAAACTTTAATTCAAGGTACAAAATTGCACCCATTTAAATCATTATGTAACTGTTACAGCTTAATTATGTATCCTGATTAAAAGAGAAAATAGTTTAATCTAATATTGCTTCATTTTTTAAACAATAAACCTGATAAATATAAAGTGTTTATATATAAAAGATACTATAATTCAGAAGAACTTAATTACACTTTAACTATTCACATGTATTTTTAGAGGGCTTAGAATAATTACAATACTGGAATAAATATTGGGGCCTTTATTTTTAACATGTTAGAATCAACCCATGATCTGATGATGCGTAATAATTGAAACATGAAATAATTTGAAATATAAAATAAGCTTAATTAAAACAAAAAGCTGAAATATTCGTTAACATCTCAAAAATACATCTATTTAAGGCAGAAAATAATTTAAAGTTTATATCGGAAGTATACAAACAAACGGCCGAAGCAAGTTTAAATAGGCTTACCGAGCAACATTTTAACAACACAATTAAACTAGAATAAGTCTATAGATGTATAAAAATATACTCAGATTATTTCCTACCGAATGTAAATAATTGAATAATGTGAGAATTATGATTGTTGAATACTTAAAATGCCAGGGTTCAATAATTACGTCGTTATGCCAAAACTAAAGAAATTTTATTTACAGATACACTTTAACTATTGAAATGAAAACAAGACAAAAACATGGCGTCTCTCGCTCGAGAGTATCAGTTACTGAATAATCCAATATATTTCACAAGCGTCTAGCCCCTCACATACTAGTTTCCTCCGTTCCTCCCTGAACATCTGCGCAGGTTCCCGTGCATGTTGTCATTTCTCCCCTGCATATCATTTCCCGTGTTCATTTTACACTTTGCATTGTACACATATCTGCGCAAGTCGTCATTTCCCTCCTGCATGTCATTTCCCGTGTTCATTTTACACTTTGCATTGCTCTGTAAGCGTGTTACTGCATATTTCTTACTGTTACATATTTTGTTATAATATGTCTTCAGCAGAAAAGCAAGAAAAACGGCTCTTTTCAGAGCCAAATACTTCTGTTTCATCAGAAGGAATTTTTGATTCTCAATCGAATGGTAGAGGCAATCGTGCGCCAGAATTCTGATTCTGTAATGAGTGGTATGTTTGAATGTGTAAATCATTCTAGTGTGGCTGAGAGTGATTTTGTTATGTGTGGTGATAATTCCAACCCTGATTCTGTTATGAGTGATGTGGTTCCCTGTTCAAATGATTTTAGTGTGGCCGAGAGTGATTTTCTCATGTATGGTGATAATTCTAATCCTAATTCTGTTACGAGTGATATGGTTCACAGTACAAATGATAAAAGTGTGGGCGAGAGTGATTTTGTTTGCCCCGATTGTTTTCAGTCTTTCAAAAATAAATACAATTTGAAACGTCATGTATATAAATTTCATAATAATGACTCAATTAATTCAGTATTATTAGCGTGTACTTTATTTACATGGCGTTTCAAATTGTATCTATTTTTGAAAGTTTTTAAGCAATCAGGGCACACAAAATTACTCTCAGCCTGTTGGAGATTAATATCCACCAAACCAAAATATAGGGAGAGCAGTTAATTTAAATTACACATTTATTTTAGGACTCCACGTGCCAATCACACATAAACAAATATTTACATTATTTACAACTACAGAAGGCTTCCACATAGCCTATATTACAATTTAACCCGCTTTTTGCGGTCAGGAGAAATAACCCGCATTACGCGGTCAAGATCCAAAGGCATTCTGGTCAAAAATAACCCATGAACCCGTGCGCTCTCACTCACACGAGACAAAGGCGCCTCCTGGCGGGATCCGAGTAATTTATTTCCAACACAGCCACATTCCCCTCAATAGAACACTGACTTTTAAAAGACTCAATTAATGCAGTCAGAATTTTAAATGTCATCAGAATAAAGTTCATACTTCTAATATTAATCAAAATGGTAATTATGTGTGTCTTGTATGTCATGGTAATTTTGAAAAGCGAGAAATAATATTTCATTTTAAGCATGCTCACGATATTAATATGGATCATACTGAGTTAGAATTGAATTCATTTAATGTTTTTTGGACATGGAAGGCAGAGATTGAAAATAATACGAAGTCAAAATTTATTTCTTATAGTACCAAGCATATTAATATACATGGTACAAAATACTATTATTTCAGATGCCATCGTTCAGGAAATTTTATGTCGGAAAGTAAAGGTTTGCGTCATTTAAAAATCCTTGGCAGCAATAAAATAAATGCATATTGCCCAGCTGCATTAAAAGTAACAGAACATACTGATGGCAAATGTATAGTGTCATATCAGAAAGTACATGTTGGGCACCAGAAAGATTTAGGTCACTTATTTTTAACAGCAGATGAAAGGAAAAATATTGCCTCAAAAATAGCTGCAAAAATTCCTCTGGATAATATTTTAGATGAAATTAGAAATTCTATATCTGATGCTGGGCTTGAGAGGGTTCATTTACTTACAAAAAAAGATTTACATAATATCGAAAAATCTTTCAATCTGTTTTCTAATTCTGTGAAACATGAAAATGACGGGGTCAGTGTGGATATGTGGGTACGTGAAATGCAAAATTCAGAAAATCCATGTATTTTATTTTATAAAACCCAAGGATCAACTTGTACGCAATATTCATTTCTAAAAGAAAATGATTTTGTTTTGATAATTATGACAGAAGCACAAGGGGAGATTCTGAAAAAATTTAATTCTGACTGTATATGTATGGATGGTACATGGGGTAACTGGATATGGATTTGAGCTCGTAACTTTACTAACAATATATGATTTGCGCCAAGGATTCCCATGTGCTTTCTTAAATTTCTAATCGATGCGATCAACCAGTGCTATCAATTTTTTTTTCGTGTATTAAACAAAAAATTGGTCAATTACAACCTCAAGTTTTTATGTCTGATATGGCAGAATCTTTTTAATGCATGGAAATCTGAAATGGGTGTACCACAAAAATGTCTTTTTTGTGCATGGCATATTGACAGAGCCTGGAGAAAAAATTTAAAAAAAATCAAAGGTGCTGAAAAACAGGCAAAAACGTATAAAATTATCAGATCACTCTTAGAAGAACGAGACATTTATACTTTTCAAACACTGACAGAAGCAGCAGTAAAATTTCTTAAAGGAGATCCCGACACTATTGAATTTTCAAATTACTTTGAAACGTATTATTTACAAAATATATCCAGCTGGGCATACTGTTATAGACTTCACAGTGGCATTAATACAAACATGCACATAGAACGAATGCACCGAACATTGAAATATATTTATCTTCATGGGAAAAATGTTAAGAGATTAGACAAGGCTATTCACGGTATAATGAGATTCGTAAGAGATAAAATAATAGATCGCTTAATTACATCAAATAAAGGTAAATTGACAAGTAAGATACGGGATTTAAGAATCAGACATAAAACAAGTGAAACACTATCTTTACTAGTAATAGAGAATGAGAATGGGTGGTCAGTTTCATCAACACGTAATACAGAAATATACATGAAAATAATAAACTTGTACATGTCACATACAATGCACTGAGTGTAATATATGCATTCACCGATATATATGCAGCTGCATTGATTCATCAATTAGGTGGAATATGTGCAAACACATACATTATTTACACCAGCATATTAAAAATACAACTTATACAACTACAGTACCTCATGAATCTCCCCTTATTATAGATGATGAAAATGAATTAATTTTGAATAAAGTAGCAAAAAAAAAAAAAAAAAAAAAAATCACAAACCCTCTCACTTGAGCACAGAAAGGATGAAATAAAACGAGTGTTTAGAACTAATAGATCCGTTAAAGTCTGATAAGCAATGTGATGTGTTAAAAAGGATTTTTAAATCAATACCACCACAACTAGAAGCTGCAGATATATTAAATGCACAAGAAATACATTTCCCAACTACTAATAAAGATATTCCACCTAATAAAAATATAATACCCCAAAGATTCTCAAATGCAAAAAAGGAAAGGAAACTGACCAAAATTTCCACTGTAACTATACAGAATGAAGACAATAATACAATTCTAAATATTATATTGGAACACAAAAATTTCACCCACAGTCCCACTGAAGAATCTTAGTGAAAAATACATGTTTTAATAACAATCATTAGTACCTTTATATATTCATAATTCTTTTTGTGCATTTTTAACACAGAGTTATCCGGGGTCACTTTTTCCACTAAAAAGTCACGTTTATTTTCTGGATCACTTAAAAGACACTGTTTCTAAGAAACACAAAAGCTAGCAAAAGAATAAAACTGTTTCAGTCAATACACTTTAGCAACTTTTTTTTTTATTTAATAATTCAAAACAATGTCTTCATGTTTCCTGACAATATACTCAGTAGAAATGGATATTCAACTAATTCTAGCCTGCAATTTGAATCTAAGAACTAGAAAAATGAATATGACTGAAGAAACATGAAAAAGTTTTTTTCATTGGGAAAATGTACTCTTTTGTACATGTTTTCATTAATGTGAAGTTTCTGTTTACTTATCACCATAAAATTCCTTTGATTAGTTTTAATTGGGAGGGTACTTTTCTGTAAGTTTTATGGCTTGCTGCTGGGTTTTGGACCACTGGTTGAAGACCTTCAACTCTTAAATGTTAACAGGCCTTGGGATGCAATGGAGGACCTTTTAAGTATTCAAAAAATAATTTTTTACTGCCCTATTCCTTGGACAAAATCCATCCAAAAATTGTTTCCTCCCTTCTTTTGTAATCCCTGTTTCCATTGGGTTAAAAATTAAGCATCACAATACAGTTGAAAAAGAGGTTCGGAGGAGAAAAATTTCTTAAGTGGGAAAATGTTTAAAATTTAAATGGAAAATTTTATGATTATATATATATGGGAAAATTTGAGACCACAGAAATAGAACTTCTTAAAAAGGAAAATTTGAGCAGCTTCTACTGTATTATAAATCAATAATAAATAACACTGATTGATCACTGCATAGTACTCCACTTCTTATTAATTAATGTTATTAACATAACCCTATAAATAAATTAAAAATTTACACCAAAGCAAACTATGTTTGTATGCAAATAAGATCACTAATTTGATTACATATTTAAAAATGTGGTCACTTTTTACAGAAAAATTGTCATTATTTCTACTGTTTCTGAATTAGAACCTGTGTTGAAAACCTCGCTTAACATCTAATCTAAAAACATCTTCCTTCTCTGCCTGTGTTGCCTGTGTCGCGCGCTACTACTGCAGCGTCTCACTGTTGCCACTAAGTAGTATACAAATGTCTTACACTAATATTTTGAGAGGCTTACACAGTGGATTCACAACATTCTCCTACCTTTGAGTATTATTCTTTACAATTTATTCAAACAATATACACAAACATTATCAAAATACACAATATACTTAGAAAAATGAAATACAGAAAACACTTACAGTGAAATTGAAATGAATTTTTACATTACATAGATTACGCCAGACTTTAAGATCACAATTTCGAAGTCAATATTTAGGACAGCTACGACAACAGTCTATTAAAATTTATAATACCCAACCAATTAAGGTGGATGAAATTGTTCTGCTTGAGGATAATAATAAAAGACGTTCGTATTGGAATCTAGCTCGAGTTCTAAAAGTAATTCCTGGTCGAGATGGGCAAATCAGACTTGCTCTCATAAAAACTGCGAATTCAGAGTTGCTACGACCAGTGCAGACACTATATCGGCTAGAGTTGGAAAACCCAGTAGTGAAAACTGGGGATGAGCCGATTCCTTTAACCACCAGTAGTGGTAGAGTAGTTAAAACTCCTGCTAAATAATTATGTCAGGGATAGGAGACGGGGAGCTTTCGTTTCCGGTTTCGGCCGAAGCTATGGCTTTTTTAACCTTGATTTTAAACGTAGATAGCTTTTCATAATAATCCTGTGCGATTTCGTATTCCTTTTCATACTCAGCTTGAGTAATGCCAGCTTTCTTTTGAAGTAAGTTGAGGACTATCTCGTCCGATGTCTTTAAATCCTTGAACTTTTCCGTAAGCTGATCAAGGTGAATTTCTAAATCATCTACATCTGGACTTTCAGCGGCCAGTATTTCTTGTAATTTGTTGACTGTCTTCGAATACGTAGCTCTGGCTGCTTTCCTCTTCTGTTTGGCAATTTCCACTTCAGTAGTCATTTTCTTCTTTCGTTCTTGGCTCACTTAAAGATCGTTGACTTATTAACAATCCGATTGACGTATCGTAAGGATGAAAGAAACTTCGTCCAATCCCGGCAGGGATGCGACTATGTTGAATACTTAAAACGCCAGGGTTCAATGATTATGTCGTTATGCCAAAACTATAGAAATTTTATTTACAGTCGCACGTTAACTAAAAGAAATGGAAAACATGGCGTCTCTCGCTCGAGAGTATCAGTTGCTGAATAATCCAATATACTTCGCGCGTTACTACTGCAGCGCCACACTATTGCTACTAAGTAGTATACAAATGTCTTACACTAATATTTTGAGAGGCTTACACAGTGGATTCACAACAATGATATTAAATATATTAAAATAAAATTGATGTTCAAGATATAAACAACTTGCTCATCAAAAATATATTTCATGGAGAAATTACGGTAATTGATTAACCACCTTTAGAAGCAGAATTTTAAATTATGTGATTTTAGAGATAGATATGCGTCAGAGATTGATGCGACTTAGATATGCTTCATGTTATACATAAGTTTTTTTAAATTTGTTTTGACCTATATTATGTTCTACTGCAACAGACACAGCCATAATGTTTTGGTGTTTGCACATATTGCTTAAAGTTGAGTTCATTTTTGACCTGAATGAATCAAATAGTATGACTTATTAGGTATCTAAGTAAATACGTAAAACTTACAACACGATATATTTTAAACAATGTGCCAAAATAAAGTGAACATTTATTACATTCACCATATAATTAAATTTTTCATAAATCATACATTGCCAAAAATTAATAATTTTACCAACATATATGTCTACCAAAACAAACCTTAAAGGTTTGCGTTAACCAAAAAGGTTTTTTACAGACAAATATTAAAGGTAGTGTTTTTCAGTTTAGGATAATTTTAGTTTTATTTTTATATTCAATTTTAAAATGGCTTGCATGTCTTGAAATAGGCAAATTTATAAAATGTTTTTATAGGCAATTAATCTTTCTAAGAGAGTAATTTCTTGTAAATTTTATAATATTTTTTTTAGATCTGAAATTGCAAAATGAACAAAATCAATTGGCAAAATGAAACACGTTAATCAGTTTCAATACTTTTTATTATTCTATATTACAAAATTTCTTTACAATATGCCACACTATGTATAAAAATTCAATGTTCTTACAAACTAATGTATAATGTATATTTTGTCTTAATTATGAACTGCTCCATATTGTTTAAATTAGGTTTATGTTATTGTATAATACGTAATGCAAAAAAATTATGCTGTCATATGACCATATTGCTTTGCTTTAATTGAAAACACTTATGATATTCCTAAAAAAAAATCTTGCTAAATTGATATTTTTTTATAATCATATGGAGACAAGCTCTATCCAAGTAAATTTTAGTCCACTAACACCATTTAAAAATGGCACATGTGTGTTTAGCAAAAAAAAAAAAAAAAAAAAAAATTAAAATTTTTTTTATAAAAAATTTTTTATAATGTAAGGGTGAAAAATAAAAAAAAAAAAAAAAAAAAAAAACTTTAAAAGTCCTTGTATAAGATATGTTTTGGTATCTAAGGGAGTCAAAGTTCATAATTCAAAGCAGCAAGAACTGCATTGTAGAATGGATGGTTTCACAGACCAAGCAGAAATTATTACATTTAATAGTTTATACTATAATGGTTCAATATATTCCAAAAATATAGCTGTATTAATTGGTTATGTAGATGACTTGCCTCTCTTTCGAAAAATTAAAGAACTGTCAACATAATAATGATGCGTAAATAACATGTTTATTTGAAGCAGCACTGTTTGAGAAGCATTTTCACTCGTAGTTAGTAACCTGACAAAATGTTGTTGATTTGAAAGAAGTAAAAAATCTGTTTATTTACCTTTACATATTAGAACTTCCTAGTGATTTTAAATGATACCTCATTGTACGCTACATTAAAACATAACATTCGAACATGTTGTATGAATGGGGAGGGAATTGGACTATAGTATGGATTAGATAGCAGTGTTTATAAGTGGTTTTTAAAACGGCATGCCTTCATCTGTAGGAGTTAAAAAATTTACTTTATTTTTAATATTCTTGTTTAAAAATTGTGAATGTTTTGTTTTTAAATGCCTGATATGTATGTGTACAATATTCAGAATAAATTTTTCAAAAATATAATTTGGTTCTATTTTTTCTCTGTACAGCGAATCATTAATTTTAGGTATTAGCTTAGTTATGATGTTAATTCAAAAGTAAATATATATTAGATAAAAAAAATGCTGTACACTAACTTTTTTACAATGAAAAATCTAATATTCTTCATAATATTTCGAATAACTTATTATTAAAAGACTGAACTTTCAATAAAACTCAATTTTCTGCATGTATAGGGTTTTAACAAAACTATATATTGCTTCTAAAAGCAATTTCACTCATATTTAGTAATTTGACAAAATGTTGTTGAATTAAATGTTTCCATCCATCCACTTATATTATTACTTTTGTAAATAATTTTAGGGAAAAAACTGTTGTCGTTGGTATAATTCATTTCTTAGAAGATGCTTCCAAGTGGTTGCGATAGATGACCTCCAATTTCAGAGTCACTTTCGGGGTCGCTGTGTTCGATAATCTCATTTTCGTCAATATCAGAGCAACTATACCCTAAAATATGTTCATATTCTACCTCAAGTTCACATGAAACACATTCAAAATCATCTGCATGAACAATTTCGTTTTGAAACAAAATTAGAAAGTTGCCGAATAGGGTACACCAAATCGAACAATGCTGGAAAGAAAAATTAACTTCTGGCTGTGAAAACCCAAATGAGTCTAGTCGGGAGAATAGGGAAGCCTTGCTCTCGAGGAGAGAAGGTAGGAGTGCCGAGGGAAGAACATGCCTTGGTGATAGATGAGTTCTCATTCACAGTAAAAACAGTTTCGCCCACGTATTTTATACGCAATTCAGTATTTAGTTTAGTTTTTATTAACGTCGCACTAGAAGCAACCCGAGGGCTATTGGCGACGGACATCGTAATTTTGAACCACGGTTAAGTGACGAGGACGACACCTGAGCTGGCATCTCCCTCTCCTAAGATCCACACCACGCCAACGGGAGGACTTTGGGCCCCGACAGATTTAATGTGCATCAGCCCCGGCTGCATGGCGGGTCTTTGGCGACCAAGGATCGAACCCGCGACTGAACGAAAACCGCCGGCCGCTAGTCCACGACCTTGACCACTAGGCTACCGCGGCCCGGCAATTCAGGATTAAAGAAGCTGTCTTCCGAATCTCATATTTGAATTTTTTGTTTGTCGGTTGTACAAATCCAAATGTTTGATTTGAGCACATCCAAATTTTTAGGGAG
This sequence comes from Nephila pilipes, assembly GCA_019974015.1. Classification (NCBI taxonomy): domain Eukaryota; kingdom Metazoa; phylum Arthropoda; class Arachnida; order Araneae; family Nephilidae; genus Nephila; species Nephila pilipes. The sequence continues at coordinate 12,876 of BMAW01042899.1, read as the reverse complement.
CTTCGCTGATGTGTGGAAGGAGACGTGAGCATATTCCCACCAAAGATTCGCCTTATATTTTTAAAAATTTAATTTGAAAAAGTCATTTATCTTCCCTAAGCAAGATTGCCATGCCATGTCACATGATGTCACAGTCTTTGTTACTCTTCTGGTTATCTATCTTTAAATATATTAATCATTTATTTGTTTCTTGTAGCAGAATATGATTGTTTAGAGATTGTTATTCTTAAATATTCCTTCGTTCTCTGCTGTAGAATTACGATTCTGTTTTGAATGATTCATTTAATAATGATATCCGACGAGCAATTTGAGAGCTTACTTCAAAAAAAAAAAAAAAAAAATGTTTTCAACAAGCACTTGTAATTTTTACAACCGTAACCGTGGTATAGATAACACTTCATTTCAAATTTCTGAACTTATTCCTCAGGTCCTTAAATCAAATTCCTTCAAAATATTAAATTCTTATGCAACATAATGTTTTTACATTTTCTGTACTATTCCGCAATTCCATTACAAGTCATGCGCAGTATGGTGCTAAAATTATTGGATCTTGATTAAAAACTCAGCGCTTGATTTTTCATCAGCTTTTCTATATTTTCGTTAATCTCGATTAACTTAAGAACTTTTCTTTTTGCATCTATTTTTATGAAAAAAATTAACTTTTATTTCTTAATGATTTTGTTTCATAATTTTACACTTTTTTTAATAATGTTGAAGTGATAATTTTGTATTATTTTCGGGCTACTTTTCAAATGAACTGTTCTTGAACCATCTCATAGATGAAAATTAATTATTCGGATTTTTGCGAATTTTTGAAAATTCGTTCGAATGATTTTTTTTTAAAAAAAAATATTTAAAATTCATTGATCCAGATGAAACGGTATTAGTATAATATACAGAAGGAACATTTGGCCCTCTCAGAAAAAAAAAAAAGAGGGAGTAATTCTAATTATCATTTGCGATTCACTTAAAATTAACGGATATACCAGTTAGTATTAAATAAACCATGAATTTTAAGTAAAATAAAGGAAAAGAAGATAGGGTTTTGTAGAGGTACAACTTCCAACGATTAATGATTCAGCTTCAAACGAAACTTTTATTTTTAAAAATTCAACGCAGGTTGTGATTGATACTTTTCTGATAACGCCTCCGCGTTATGATAGACCTTCAGAGATAAGGATTCATTCAAAAATATGTTTTTGTTGGAGATACGAGCATATTATGTCACTTGGATAAAACTGTTGTGTAGTGACACACAGAAAATTCCTGTTGCCACAAATGAGTTACGTGTTTCTTTTTTTATATATATAAAAAATATAGAAAACTTATGTTTTAGAATTGACGTGCAATAGTAATTAGGTTGATATTATTGGTACGGTTGATAAATCGGACGAGTTCAGAAAAAACAGGATGTTTAATCTTTTCGAAAGCGTCATTTGATGCGGTGGACATTAAAATTTTTTTCTGTTTCCAGCCAAAGGTCCAATAGTGAAACTCATCTTCGAGCTTGGCTTCTTAAGGTTAGTACGGAAATCAAAATTCTGAGGCACCCCAGGGATCTCTTTCTTTCCCTTGCGGCTAACTGTCTTTGATAAACACGGTTAACGAGCCTGTGGATTACTCTACCGTTTCTTTTCTTTTTTTGACTATCTATGTTATCAACCAATTTTTCTTATTTCTCTCATTTTTCTTTATAACATCAAGATTATAGATATATATAATTTGGAGCAGCATAACCAGATTCAATCTTGTGCCATTAGCACCTCAAACTTCTGGAAGTTTGGAGAATGTAGTGCCAAGTCAGGTATCATTCTCGTCACTTTCCCATGAAGAAAAAAACGCAGTCCTTCACCAGCAGCTCTCGTGTTACTTCTTAGAGCAATGTTAATAACCAATATATATCACAAACCAATGTTATGTGATTAAAAATCTGCTTACCTATGATCTATGCTACTATAGATCATAGGTTACCTATTTATTACTTTCTATGATCATTATAATACAGGTCTTATGTAATTACAATATTCATTAACTTTTCCATTTCACTGACGCGATTATTTTTAAAGAAAGTAAGAAATGAAAAATTTTGAAATTAATTTGCGTAATAATTACAGATACGTAAAATGCTTAATAGAACATGTATTTAATTAAAGGTTTGTCACATATATGACTATGACCCTGTTAACTTCTCTCTCTGCCTCTCTCTCTCTCTCTCTATATATATATATATATATATATATATGTGTGTGTGTGTGTGTGTGTGAGAGAGAGAGAGAGAGAAAGAAAGAGAGTGAGTGTTATGCAAGAAAACATAAATACACTCGATAGCAAAAGGAAAAAAAAAAAAAAAAAACGACGCCCCAAAAAGGAGTTGTCTGATGGAGACAAAAATTGGCGAATAGGAAAATTATGCACAGAATAGAAAATTATTAAAAGTTCTGAAAAAATGAATGGTTTATTTCAGATTTACTTAGTTACAAAGTAACGATCTAAATAAGGTGTTGACCCACCTCTAGCCTGGACGCAAGCTGCCACACGAAGTGGCATTTAGTGATAAAGCTCCCTGATGGTCTCCTCCGATATTTCTTGCCAAATTTGCTCCAATTTTTCGACCTAGGTCATCAACATTCCCTGGTAGATTCAATCACCTTCCCATCATATCCCAGATACGCTCGATTGGAGAAAGATCTGGCTGGCCAAGGAAGTGTTTGACAAGCTGTAAGACAGTTCCTAACAACACGTGTCGTACGTGGTCTGACATTATCTTGCTGAAAAATAAGGCCAGGGTACTCCAAAAGGAAAGGTAGCGAAACAGGTCTCAGAATGTCGTCTACGTACCGCTGTGCTGTAAGTGTGCCTCTAATGACGACAAAATGCTATCAAGGGAAATGGCACTCCAGACCAAAACTCCTGTTTGAGGACCTGTGTAACGTGTAATATTGAAAGCAGGATCGGTAAGCTGCCCTGGGCGTCTCCATGCACCTCTTCGATGATCGTCAGGACACAGTTGGAAGCGGGATTCGTCGCTAAACACTAGAGGCCCCAGTCAGCATAATTCCAACCTGATAGAGCCAAGCATCACTGTAATATAGCTCAATAGTGTGCAGGCGTTAATGGCAGGTGGCGTAGCGTTTGGTACGAGCGCAGATTTTGCTCTATCAGCCGTCTGTAAATAGTCATGGTGGGCACTCGTGTGCGGGTCACACGTCTGATAATTGATAACGATGAATCAGGCACTGTGACAGCTGATCTGACAATCCCTCTGTTCTCCGGATCTGCTGTGGCCCTAGGTCGACCGCTACCATCATGACGCTGAAATCTGTCATTGCCGACCCATTCTTGCCAGCATCTTCTAATCTCCGCATCGCTTCGACCTATATGACGAGCGATTCTCCGATTTACCCAACCTGCCTCTTTCAATTCATTGATAGACCTCTTTCAAACTCTGACAGTTGTTCGTAATGAGCTCGAATCCTTCAGCGAGGCAATTTTTCAGTAGTTGAAAAGTATCCTAAATCGCATATGCAACAGAAAATTTGACCATCAGATTGAGAATCGCTTCTTATTATATACACCTGATGATTGTGCAGTTCCGATGCGCTGTAGCTCCCTCTATTCATTCATTGGACCCCGAAGTTTAATCATTTGCATGTTCGGTCCCAATGCCTTTGAATACGAAATTTTATTACAATCGGGCAACTCCTTCTTGGTGCTTTTTTTTTTTTTTTTTTTTTTTGATATACCATATTCAATACAAATTGTACCTTATACAATACAGAGAGAATCAAAACCGAAATTAAAATAATAAGCAGTTATAACTAATTTTGCAAAAGCGGAAATATATGAATCTAAAAGAACACTAAAATTTATTTAAAAAAAAAACTTATTTAAAAGAGTTAAAAAAAGAGTTACATAAAGATCGGGGAAGGGGAGAGGGAGAGATTCAATGATAGATAGCAAGTGAAATAGAAATTTTAAAAAGGAAAACCCTCTAAACAAGATAGAAATAGAGCTATTTAAAACAGCCTTTGAATAGGACAATGGTAAAAATCTGCTTAAACATATTTCAATGATCAAATCATCGCAATCAGTAATATAGCTGCATCAGAACGATCCATCAGAACGATCCCTCGGTTAAATCTTAATTCACAGAAGATTTAATCATCAAATGTAATATAACTATAATGCAGAGAAACATAATTAAAGTTAAAAAATAAAGCAGGAAAAAAACAAAAAGAAACTCCCTCATTTTAGAACATTTTAAGAAAATTTCTATAAAACATTTTAAGAGTATTTAAAACAAAAACAACTAAGAGGGGGGGGGACTCAATTTTTAAACAAATAACCAAAAATCAAATTAATATTTATAAGAATCATACAAAATTTTGCTGAAATAATCAAACAATCTAAAATTTAAAATCCTGAAACCCGAAAATTCAAAACAAACTATTAAGAAACAATTTTAAACAAATCAAAGTGATAGAATAGCCGAAATTTGAAAAAATGAAATTAATGTGATTAATACTTTTCCATACTTTGGATGGTAATAACGTGTGTTTGTACCAATAATTACAGATCTAAACATCCCACTTCAATAAATTACATTATAAAAAAATGGTAACAAAACAAAAATCAGAAATTCAACCATTGAAAAAAAAGGAAGGTAAAGAGATGGAAAAAATTCAATTACACTTTATAACATTGAATTATACTTAAATAAAATTATCTAAAATATTTTAACACCAATTAAAAACCTAACTAAATAGTGTTATATTAATCAAACCCAATAATTAATCAAGTATAAGCAAACTAAAACGTAATAAAATATTATATTATATATATATATAACACATCGATCAATAACTACCGAGTCTAAAATTGAAAACAACATTTTTTTTGCAAAATTTTTTTTTATTCATCAACATAACACCTTTTATTAATCACCTTTTAGGGTGATACAATCGTTCCAACGCTT
>BMAW01042898.1:47801-61092 GCA_019974015.1 Nephila pilipes | reverse complement strand
TCATCCATCCATCCATCCATCTTATCTTATCTATCTATCTATCTATCTATCTGTGTGTGTGTGTGTGTGTGTGTGCGTGCGCGTGCGTGCGTGTGTGTGTGTCTTGTTCAAATTTCAAATTTTCAATCGTTAATAAAATACTTTTTAATCATCCACTCAAGTTCAAATACATTTTTTTTAAACTTGTAGTGGATGACACTTGATGTTAATGCAGTGTTTTCAAATAATTCATTTAATTAAATTTAATTGGGGAAAATGCAGTTTAGTGCAACCACTTGGCGCGATATCAAAAGTTGCGAAACTGGACAATTTTTTTCGGCTGAAGATTAACTCCGCGAAGCGGTAGCCACATTTGGCAAAATACCACCAAATAATTCCTGTCGCCAAGGGTGGATAGGCTAAACTGCATTCCAAACATTTAATTTACAGGTAAATTATGAAACAAACCAATTGTACAATGTCATTTGCCCAGCAATGGCACAGTTGGTTGACCGTCGGAATAAAATAATATTGCTTTCGGATCGAATCTCGTCGAAGCATAAAATTTTCTTATTTGACTTTGAAATAATTAATTTTAGTTATATATGGGAGAGAAAAAAATTTCTCCTATATAAGATATTTAGCAGGATATAAATTTAGGAATAAATACTGTCAGTGACGAATCGTGTAGTTCGCTGGAAAAAAATTTCTTTTGCCACTTAATATTGTGATTCTGTCATATGTATATACATATTTATATTAATTGTAATTATTTAATAAAAAGTAGCTGAAATAAAAAATTTGTTTGTTGACTTAAGTAGGAATTGACTTAAAACCTTTTTTTTTTCTTTTGTTTTTTTGTTTAAAATGAGATTGCTATAATTGGAATAATGGTGATTGCACAATAACTTGAATATTTCTTTTTTTTCACCTTTTTCATTCTCAATGAAAAGATTACTAAACTTCTACTATTTTCTTGTATTCTTTTTTTTAATATTTTAATTTCTTTTGAGGCAATTCAGGGAAATTTCTTTTTAACAACTTTCGAAATATCGTAGAGATGAATTAGTGTAGTTGAGTATCTTTGGCTTAAAGAAGATCAAAGCATAACCGTATTTTACTAGCTTTTTGTTTCACATGTTATGTTCATTTATATATGTGTGTTTAACATGTTATGTTCATTTTGTTTAACATGTTATGTTCATTTTGTTTAACATATTATGTTCATTTTATTTAACATGTTATGTTCATTTTGTTTAACATGTTATGTTCATTTTATTTAACATGTTATGTTCATTTTGTTTAACATGTTATGTTCATTTTGTTTAACATGTTATGTTCATTTATATATTCATATATATGTGTGTGTGTTTCCAGTTCAAAATTTGTACTCGAATTTTAACCCTCTTTCTATTATCCAATCAAGCTGAAAATTTGCATACATGTGTAACTCCAAAGACAGTACAATACCACGGTATTTTCGAGGAGTAACGTACCCATGAGGCGCGAACCTTGAACTTAACGATGTTCAATTGAGTTTAAATTTTGCGCACACGTATAGCTCACGTAATTTCTTTTTTTCAGTCTTGAAGCACGTAATTATTTTAGTTACAGACTAAAAAGAATTGAATAAATATAAAAAAGAACTTTAATCCAGCTTTAATTTAAAGATGTACAATAAGTCATAAAAATTATTTCTTAATGTAAAATGTTATATAATTTATAAAAACTTGAGGGGCTTAATTAATATATCTAAGTGATTGCCGATAAATAAAGTACTGCAGCTACATATACATACATGAGATTAAAAGAAGTATTAACATCTCAAGATTTTGTAAACTATATAATATGTATTTTACATTAAAATTTTTTTTATCTTTTGGTCAATTTTTATGTAAAAACTTGATTAAAAAATTACTTATATTTAATTCATGTTTAAAAATAAACACATATAAAGTTTGTGCACATTTAAAGTAATGATTTTGTGGAACATATAGGAGTATTAATATCTTATGAACTTCCTAGCCTTTTCCCATATATATATATATATATATATATATGTGTGTGTGTGTGTGTGTGTAGGATATTCCAGCTAATTATCAAAGAATTAATTGTATTTTCAAATGTACTGTAAAACCAGTTACTCAGTTACTAGATAGATGGCACCACGAATCAGCATCATGTGATAGCTCACGCAGCGCCTCCTATTCCTGAACAAAACTCAGTGACGTTTCATTCTCGCTGTCTTTCCTCCTCTTTTCGCTTTTCTTCTCCTCCGCTCTTCCCTGGTTGAAAGTGAACTCCGAACGCCAGCGCGCGTTCCAACACCCAACGCCGATATGGGTTAAATTAGGCAGCTATCTATCTTTCTTAGAAGAACTGATTATTAGAAATATGTCTACGTGAACATAGAAGCTTTTGTATATAATTTTCCTCCATCTCTCCTAATAAACGAAATAAAAAAACTTCAAACCTCATCATTGAATTTCTACGAAGTCATCATAGAAACCATTAATTGAATTATTCCCTTAGACAAAAAAAGCCTTTTACGTAAGACAAACCAGTGTAGATTCGGGATGTACAATCTCACCACTATTCTACCATTATATATATATATATATGAAGGGGTAACTCTTTGGAGTATTATATAGTAATCGTTTTTACTTTCTGTAAGCAATTTTTCACCTTTCTCATCCGAAAATTTTGTAACGATTGCTTTTTTCAGCCGTTGAGATTGTCCCTGTTTTCTTCAAAAGATTTCACCACAAACAACCCATTATTTTGATTATTGCTTGATTTCCGGTGCATTTATTATGAATCCAGGTCTCATCGAAGGTGACAACTCGACTCAAAATGACAACGGCAATTCGTCGCGGAAGCAATGAAATTTATTTTGGTGCCTTTTAACAGTTGATGGTACATGATGGTAACATCAACTTGCCTTTTGGGTCGTCAAAAACAGAAACATTTGAATCACTATCGTACATTTCAGGTGGAGGGAAAATGATTAATTCAAACAGAAAACTGAAAAATTTATTAAAACAATTTTTTTTTACAATTGTGAAGCCGTAGTGAATTTTGATGGAATATTTCTATATGTAAATATGTTTCTACTTTTAATCCTACTCTTATAATAATAATAATAATAATACGAAAAGTACCCCTGCTTTCAAATTCCGTTTTAAGACATTTTTTTTAAGTGAATTAAATAAAAGCTTATTTTTTCAGCATTTTAATAACACATTCCAGTTTTAAAAGTGGAACTTGACACATGAAGGGAATAGTATAAATAGAATTAACAATAGACTCATTGAAGACAAATAACTGTAAAATTTTTAAGCATCATACTTTTAATAGAAAAGATTTTTTTTTTATGTTGTATCTTATAGCAATCTCTCCACAAAATACATTACTTTAATTGATATTTAATCATTTTTCATATTTGAAATATAAAATGCGTTTTGGTCTATTAAGCCAGCGATTCCAAACTTTTGGTGATCATATCGTTGGGAGTACGCGGCGGAAAAGAGTTAGGAGTAAAGGTAATTAATAATAGTAAGAAAGATGTAAACACATAAACACAATAAATAAACAAATAACCAAAATAGAGACTTTTTTTTCTAGTGTCGCAATTTTTTTCTCTGGAATTCCTCGGAGTTATATTTCCTGTACAGTAACTATTCTAAGTTTGTTTCTTGATTTCAGGGTGTTACATTTCCAGCAATGTATAACCTTTTGGGCCGCTGGGTTCGAGAGGAGGAGAAGACTTTAGTAGAGGCTGTAGTTATCAGCGGAATAAATATCGGTACAGTTCTTGGCATGCCACTGGCAGCCATTTTGTCCAATTCTAAGATTTGGGGAGGATGGCCAGCGGCATTTTATGTGATTGGTAAGTTATTCAGGTGGGCCACAAAAAACATTTTACAATTTTAAATTAATATAATTGTTAATGTTTCATGATAGAGCGATTTTTTTTTTCATAAATATGATATGCATTGCCTGTAAACTATTTTTTGAACTAGGTATAAATAACAGTATCTAGAAGATGAGCCCTATTGCCTAGTTGGCTAATAAAAGCTCTTCCCCTCATATTTTTTATGACAATTGGCAACATCTCTTGCAAATTGAATCTTGCCCTTTGAATTTTTCGATGGCTCTTGGTCTTGAACTGATCAATGGCCTTAGGGTTATTGGTAAAAACATGATCTTCAAAATACCCCTAGAGGAAAAACATTTACCTCAGTGAGACCAGGAAAACGTGGCGACTGATTCCAAGCTCTTGAGAATGACTTCGAATGAATGTTTTTTGGTTTCTGAAGGATCCTTTCCTGAAAATAATCAAGACTGGAATGGCTGTGAGTCGACAGGAGGTTTACCAATTCTAGGAGCATCTTCAATTGATTCTCAGGGCGCGAAAGACTTAACCAAGGCCGATATCATAGGCTTTTTTAAAAACGAAATTACGCACATATATACCCTATGTTTGAAAACAATGGAAATTAATTTTTAAATAAGTTATTCACATCTTGCAGCAGTACTCCGGTAAAAGTTTGATAAATTTGTAATTTTGCATGATTATTCAATAATTTTTTTTTTATTTACCAGTAAAAAATATGGATTGAAAATACGAGGTTATCGAGATTTTAAATTTAGAAAGTATTCATTGCATAGAGGAGGAAACGTTTTTGCTAATCAATAAATATCTGGGGGGGGGGGGAAATGAAGTTCAACTTCGCGAAAAAATGTTTTTAAATCATTGATTTCGTCACATACTTGGTTATTTGCGAACTTATTCACATAAAAATCTTAATAATTCTCGTGATAAATTTTGAATTAACATTACTTTCATGTATTCCAGGTGCCATTGGATGCTTCTGGTTTTGCTTTTGGTCTCTTTTTGTGACTAACTCGCCATCAGAACAAAAATGCATAACAGCCAAAGAAATAGAATACATTAATGGCACCAAGATAATCGAGGACAGTAAAAAAGTGAGTATAGGGTTATTTTTTTTGAATTTTGAGTTAATTTTGCTAATTTTATTCTTTTGGGGAGTATAGTATGCTATTCATCAATAAATATATATGTAATTTTTAAGAAATATATGCGAATTTGTTTTTTAAGATGCACGAGGTGTATGCAAGTTTTGAATTTATATTACGCTACCTTAAAGGACTGTGATGTCCTTCATTCAGTATAATAATAATAACAAAACTTTATCATTTAGAACAATTTAAATTATAATCGAATTTTTGATCGCTGTTCGAATTTCAAGTTGTGTAAAATAATTTTGCGTTTTAATTATATATACGCAGTAATGATTCGTAACGAATGACCTTCAGCAAATTTAATTACTGCTTAAAATTTTATTAATGATATAAAGTAAATTTATTAAGGCTTTCACAAACTTCGGACTGTGTAAGCGGGGTTATTCCGGAATGATTGGGTAAAATGTCCTATATTATGCGTTTACTTTATAAAATCAGATAAAGACCCAAACTTCAAATGAACGTAGAAAAAAACATTTAAAGTTAATAACATAAATGTAAAATAATTAAAACAATACACGAAAAGATTAAACCTAATCAATTTTAAAATACAAAAATAAATATAAATGTATAGAAGCAATAAGGAAATCTAAAAAAATATATGAGTACCACGTTCAAAACGATCGGTATTATTGGCATCTTCTTTAATAACTGCGTTCACGTGATAAATCTAAAGTAAAATAGTTAGAATTGTTAACGCTTTGTATATTCAGGTCGGAAGAGTTTAAAATGCATAAGAAAAAGATTATTATTATGAAAAACTAAGTAAGTAAAATATAAAGAAATTTAAAATAATCTATAAATTAAAATTAAAACATTATTAAAAACAAAAATTAAAAAAATAAAATATAAAATTAAAAAGTTAATTATAGGTTAAAAACTAAGAAATCTTTATTATATTTCTATGTCATTTCCAAAACAAATTGCCTATTGTATAGTTGCTACATTTTAAATTGTTTAAAAGAAATAATAGGATAGTTAGCTTTAAGGTATATTTTTGAGAAAATATTTAAATTTTCTTAAATATTAGAAAAATTACCAACTAATCTTTTGTTAAGAGAACTATAATCGTGCATTATATTTCTCAAAACTGAACAACTAAGATTACTGTTCCGGATAGGTGCATCGAGAAAAAAAAATTAAAATTTTCTCTCTTTACACATTTTACAATCAACAATTTTTTAATAAGGTTTTTGAATTAAGTTTCAAGAATATTGTTATTATTTTGTAGTAATTTTAAATAAGATAGATAAAAAGTATAAGTAAGATTTACCTTCTGTTTTATAATTACTTTGGAAAAAATATAAAATTATATATATATAGTAAAATTATTATTATCAATATAATTATATTCGTAGAAATGTAAGCATTTATTAGAAAGAATGTAAAGTCTAATTCGTAGTACAACTGTTATTTCGTTACATTCTTTTTAAATTTTAAACATTTTTCATAAGCAGTAAATCTATTAAAATTAAATTTCGTGAAAGTAATCTTAAGAGCTTTTCTGAGATCTTCAATGTGTATAAAATTAAACATACCTTCAAAATCAATACTGTAGGTGGAGAAAATTTCTTCGTTTTTGCATAATTAACAACATCAATATCATCTTCAATATTTGTTGTCTTGTTAAAATCATCGGTAGCATTTTTTTTAATACTTTTAACGAAATTTCACCATTTATAGAGATATAAGCATTAGAACCATTAGTGAATGTACGAATTTTTATAGGAGCCTTAAGGAATTTGGGTGTTAAACATTATGAAGAAATAATATATTTTTATTGTTTCCAATTTTCTTACACGTAGCAGTAATTCTTCAGAGAAATTTCTCTATCATCAATGCATACTTTCCAAAAAGAGTTATTGTTAAGTAGATGCTAATTAATTACATTAAAATAGAATGTTTTGCACATAATAGTATAATTGCTAAAGACTGTACCAACGTAATTTATAACAAATTATTCTAGAGACCATTAATGGTATATTTTAATTCTTTACGATATATACCTTCATTATTAATAAAATATAATATTTTAATATTATTACTAGTACTTCATGGATATTCATCAAAAGCTTTTATAGGAAAATCGTATATAATTGCTAATTTAGTAACAAAATTATCAATTTATATTAGTTCTTTTGTTTTCTTAACACACTCATCATCAAAAAAATTGCACCTAGAAGGATTAGACAGATTGAAATGATACTTGGAAATAAGTTAGTTCCTACCCACAAGAAGTTATTTAAAACTGAGCATGGGAATGACAAAATTTATTCATCAAAATGCAAAATCAATTCAGCTCTTAATAGGGTATTGGGCCGCAATTATTTTGCATGTATTCATATACGCTCTTTAGGGTGTCTTGACTCAGCTCATCCCATGTAGATTGAACTTCGGTACGTAGATGTTACAAATTTTGTAGAAGAAGAAGAACCTTAACAGAACGGATACAGCATCCCATAAATTATCTATAGACAACAGATATAGCGTTGCTGATGGCCATGACATAGTGTCTATAGTTATGAAACAAGTTCTTGAGAAGGCAGTGAGACGCACACTAGTAAAAGTAGAAGACTTGTTAAAATAGAGAACTGGGATGGAAAAAGGCCACCCGGTGTTGGACCTCTCTACTGTACCTTTAGTTCATCAAAATTGCTCTGATGAATACCAACGGTGATCGGGCAGCGTACGAAATCGCACTCATACCACTACATCTTGCTGTCTCGATTTCTTAGAACTAACAACAAATCGTCCATCGTAGATTTGACTGTGTGCCTCCACACACGAGTGCGGCTATCATCCTCAACAAAACAAAAACGAGACTCATCGATAAAGATGACCCTCTACCATTCTGCATTGTTAAAAATTATTCATTTGTTTGGATAGTTGAATCGAATGAGAGGGTGTGTCTCATCAACGGTTGGAGAGAACATGGGATCATGAGAAATATAACCAGATTCTGACTTAGTTTAGACAACAAAAAGGAATTTTTTTTTGTTCGGTCTAACATTTTGTTCTCCTGACCGCTACAGCGGGTTAATGATTGAACTGCCATTTGGAGGCCCATTATAGATGTAAATATAATTTGTAAATAGCTCTAAGCAGTAAAATGGCACGTAGGGAGTAAAAGTTATAATAACCGAAGGAAACCCCTCTCTCACTGATAAGAACATTTGAATTACTATTCACCTTGATACCTTTGGATTACTTTTCACTACATGTATGACTTTATGTTGTTGTTGTTTCGTGTCATCATTGTAGACTCTGGTGACGTAGATTTCAGGGGCAATCGCCGCAATATTCTCCATGCAAGCAATCCTTAAGCATGCATCCATCTGCTAATGGATACGGGCATTTACAGGATGCTGCAGAAAAGGTATTTTTCACATAATGTCCGGAATTGTGGCAGATAGTGCGCTTCGTGCTTGCCGATCAGTTCTTCGATCTTCCCTATTTGTTATCCATGTAGCTCTCCTGAACATATTTGTTGTGAGCGATAACTTCCTTATACCCAATTCCACCAATAGCGTGAAACTGCAACTTTTGCGCGACGGATATGACGTCACTCCGAAGGAATGCCCACCCGCCTCCTTGCTGTCAAGCGATAGGACCAACTGTTCAAATGGGTGTTGTTTTCTTCTGAAACTCGAAAGTCGAGTCCCTTGATGGCGTTGAAAAGGGCCTCTATTGTACCTTTTAAATTAACTTTCGTAGCTTTGTTATATAATTAAAATACTTAATTTTTATTCACTTTATTTATAAACTGATCAGAAGTATTTTTTCTGCTGTAGCCTTTTCCTTGGATGAAAATACTGACTTTCTGTCCGTTCTGGGGTGTCGTATTTGCTCAGTTTGTTGGAGATTGGACTTTTTTCCTTTTGCTCAATAATTTACCAACATTTTATTCAACAATTCTGAATTTCAATATTGAAACGGTAAGTTACATTGAAACTGTTACTAATCTGAAATATCTTTAAGTAAAATGTACATAAAGTATATATTGCATTTTTACTGGGCTTAATATCCAGAGTTTTATTTAAAGTTTTAATAGATCATTACAATACTAAAGAAATATTTTCACATTTACCGTATTTTTCGGCCGATAAGACTATAGTAAAATCATAAAAAAAATTCCTCTAAATCCGGGTTATCTTACAGGACAGATACAAAAAAAAATTGGATTGAATTTTTATAAATATTAAAATCATTATAAAATAAAACAAATCACTCACCAATGTTTGAAAAATGCCGAAAAAACTCACATTCATCATCTAAGGCGAAAGACTTTTCAAGTACATCCTTGTCTTTGTTGTCGAAAAGTTCATCATATGGATACCATTTTGTACCTAGCGAGTCGATTTCCGCTTCGTCATTAGTATATCCATAGCATTAGAAATCCACACTTCTTGAAGGTTTTGTTCGAGGTACATGTGAGTTCGTGATTTGGCACGTGCTTCCAAAGGCAGTACTACCAGATGCAAAAAAATAAATTGATTAGATTGATTGTTTATTAAAATCGCATTAGCAGCAAGTTTTAGTTTTAGCTTTTGTTAACGTCGCACTAGAAGCAACACGAGGGCTATTAGCGATGGACGTCATAATTTTGAACCTCGGTCAAGTGACGAGGATGACACCTGCATAGGCACCCCCTCTCCTAACTTCCACATCACGCCAGCAGGAGGAATTTGGGCCCCAACTGATTTAACGTGCATCAGTCCCGTCTACAAGGCGGGTCTTTAGTGGCCAAGGATCGATCCCACGACTGAACGAAAACCGCTGGCAACGAATCCGAAACCATGACCACTAGGCTAGCGCTGCCTCAACACTTAGAAGCCGAACGATGGCTATTGGAGACGGATTTCTTAATTTTGATACTCAGTTAAGTAACGAGGAAGGTACCCGAGCTGTTCCCAAACTTCCATATCAAGCTATTTGGAGGATCTGAAACCTCAAAAAAATGAAACATATTCAAGGACCTGTTTTAAAATATAACTTGAACGAATGAAAAATCGAAATGTTTCAACGCCTGTTAGCAAGACAATTTTAGCTTTCACATTAATTGCTTTGTGATGTAAATGTCCAGTAGCATCAATGAAAGTGAATTATTTTGTAACAGTCGTTCGGAACCCTGACTCAAACTTTTCTAAACTACCTTCTTATGCTTTCATCTCCCATAAAGTATTTTTGAAATCTCAACAATTTATTGGGCTGCATTCACAAACCTTTAAAATGAAATTTACAACAGTTTTTTTTTTTGTATAATACTGTTTGTGAAAGAGTTTCTTCGCAAAAACTGGATTATTTTCGTGCTTATAATGAAATCAAGGAAACAGAATAAAAGGGAGATTTTTAAGGAAATTTTGGTTGTAAAATAGGGAAAAATTCATTACAAATGAAGCATTTAGGGACTATTTTCTATTCATATTGAATGTTCTTTTTATAGATGAAAAAAAATCAGTTCAAATATTTGTTGTTAGACATATTAATCGGGTCTTTAGTGGCAACAGGACTCGCACCCATGACTCGACAAAACAACACTAGATGCGAATCCGTGACCCTCACCACTAGGGTATGGGGGCCAATAAACTTGTAAAAGGTACATGTGAGTTCGTGATTCGGCACGTTCTTTTACAGATGGTGCTATCATATGCGAGAAAATAGAATTGTGTTCGAGAGATAATTGTTGATCTAAACTAAATTCATTAGCCTTTGATAATTTGGGTGTTGTCTGATAGGATAGGTATATGCTAAAACTATAAAACTTTGACAAAAATTTATACCTCATCTTATGTGAAGGTCATCTTATCTGCGGAAATATACGGTACATTTTCGTATCTCAGATTGTTGGCGATTGGCTTTCTTCTTATTTTATACAATTCTGGGCTTCAACACTGAAACGGTATGTTTCATTGTTACTGTCATTATATTAAATATTTTAAAATAAAACGTAAATAAAGCATTCTATGCATGTGTGTCCTTTCTTAATGTTGGAATACTCGTATATATATTCAAAGTTCTCTCTCTCTTTACAGTTTTATAAATAATAGCAAAACACTAAAGAAATTCTTGTATTTGTTTTTGTTGGCCAGTTTGATGAAATGTTGACTTTCTTTCTATTACTTTATAATTTATCAGCCTTTTATTCATAAATTCTGACTTTAACAATAAAATGTAAAGTCAGTACAGCTTTTAGTACTAAAAAATGTTATTTAAATTAAATGAGCATAAAACATATACTGCATACCTGCCAGTTGTTGCAATTGAAATCCAGAGTTCTTTACAATTTTAACAAATAATCGCAACATTAACGAAACATTTTTCATTCATGCTATGAAATGTAGTAGTGTTTTGAAAGATGGTAAAAAAGAAATAGTACAATAATTAGGATAAATAAATAAATAACTATACATATTGCGACTTCTTAACTTATATATTTAAGATAGGTCGGGGATAGCGGCTGGCGGTTTTCGTTCAGTCGCGGGTTCGATCCTTGGCCACCAAAGACCCGCCGTGTAGCCGGGGCTGAGGCACGTTAAATCTGTTCGGGGCCCAAAGTCCTCCCGTTGGCGTGGTGTGGATGTTAGGAGAGGGGGGTGCCAGCTCAGGTGTCGTCCTCGTCACTTGACCGTGGTTCAAAATTACGAGGTCCGTCGCCAATAGCCCTCGTGTTGCTTCTAGTGCGACGTTAATAAAAAACTAAAATATATTTAAGATGCATATTTATGTATATACATTTGGATAAACGTAGAATATATATATATTGATGAGAGTAATGAAAATGAAACCATAACTATGGGATTTCGGATGAATTAAAGAATTTAGCTTTTATCTTTCGTAATTTTTATATCAAGTGAAGAAGGCCACATTTGACAGAGCTTTTGGAGTTCTTAAATATGTTTCCGCCAGAGTCCTTCCTCTGATATTTTGTCATAAACGATTGTGTTGGATTGAGAAAAAGAGTTTAACTAATTTTACAAAATGATTACATTCAGATTTTAATGTACAAAATACCTGCCAATGAAGCAGATTTTTTTTTCAAAAAAGCACTGAACCCTTTAATTTCCATACGCACATTTTTGAATATGTGTCTATTCCTTCAAAATTTTCTTGCATTGCTAGAAAATCAAAGTTAAGTCTTTCAATTTTTTTCTTGCGATCATATGATGACATTACCAGTAGTGTAACTGATATCATTATAGGAAACATACTGAACACAACCCTGCTTATAAATTTCATTCTGTTTTTAAATAATCTATGAAGTTGATGCCTCCTCTATAGGCGTATAGAGGCAATTAATTAACAGGATTATTGTTAGTTGAATTGAATAAATTTCCTTATCATCAAAAGCAGATTTCACTTATTAATTAGTTATTGATAATATTAATGTGTTTTTTTTAATTAAATATGGTGCACTTTCTGTGGGTTAAATAACCCTAAAAAGAATGTTAAGGGACTTTCTGCAACAATATCTTGAAATATTACTCATACTTATAGATAATTTATTTTTTAAATGCAATTTATCTTATTGCTATTGACAGACTGAAGCGAAATTTACATTACCAAATAAATATTTTTATTTCGTCTAATCAATGTGTTGTTACTGTAATTATTGAAAAAAAATGGCCCCAAATAAAGTGAAATTTTTAATAGCTTAAAACAATTGTGAGGCAATTACTTTCGTTTCTCTGTTCACCAAGCAATTTTTTTTTTAACCCGGGCTTCCACTTTTCAGTCCTTTGAAAAGAAAAACACTAAATAATTGTGGTCTTATTTATGAAATTTTGCATTTTCATTTCTTTTTCTAAACTCTAATTTCCATGTCAATGCAAAATATTTGCAAGACCTTAAATTTGCAGGAGATCCAAACATATATATTATGTTAGATCTTTCCTCCAAATTTCAGGAAATGTTTTTAATATAAATCATTTATTATAGAATGGATTTTTGGCCTCTTTTCCATATGTTCTTCAGTCAGCTGTAGGTTGCTTAGGTGGATATATTTCAGATGAAGTAATTAAGCACGGTTACGTCACACCTATCTTCGCCAGGAAATTTTGCAACATTTTAGGTATGAATAATATTTTTTTGAAGTTACATATTTATTAATTGTTTAGCTAGCTTAAATGTATTAAAGTAATATCTCTTCCTTTTTTAAAACCAAAACATTCAGTTAAATTATAGTTAAATCTTAACATTTTTTTTAAAACGTTTTTCTGAATTTCACTTGGGGGGGGGTGTCATCAAATTTTCGATCGTTAATTTAACC
>BMAW01042898.1:0-47701 GCA_019974015.1 Nephila pilipes | reverse complement strand
TTTTTTTTGGCTGAACATTAAGTCCGTAAAACGGACCAGGGTAGCCATATTTGGCAAAATACCGCCAAATAATTCCTGTCGCCAAGGGAGGTTGGGTAAAACTGCCTTCCAACCATTTAATTTACCGGATGAATTTACTAATTTTAGTTAGTTTTAACGTTTTTATGTATTTCACTTGGTGTGTGTCTATCTGTGTGCGTATCAGTGTGTCATCAAATTTTCCATCATTAATTTAACCAACTTCGCATCAAGGTAGAGCTCTGAAATTTTGAGAACCGTTCTTACTTGCCTAACAATGCAATATTTAGATATTTTCGACCAGTTTTAACTATTATTTCAATAATTTTCTTTAATATACTTTGCCATCATATAAAAACGTTGTTCTTAAAAACGTTGGTTTTTATCTAGAATTATTTGTTAATCTATTCAATGAAAATAACGCTAAGCTTTATTTTGCATTTCATGTATAATAATTTCACATAAAAGATCATAATTCCTTATGGGATAATGAATAACACTCATTAAGACATGATTTTTAAGACACATTGATCTTCCAGAAGTATTCCCATGATTATTTCTGTATCACCCACGCTGATTTGCACAGCAAGGTGAGAATTATTTTTATTCTTTTCATACCTAGTAAGCACAAAACCTCTTTTTACACAATCATAATTTAATGCTCTTCATTGCCCGTAAAATCAGTATCACGGTCACACTTGTGACATCAGAGAAAGAAATATTTCTTAGATCTTTAGACTTCTGCATGAACAAATTCCCTTCTTACAATCATCATTATCTTAGATTCTAGAAATCAGTGTCGCTCTCTCTCACTTGTGACGTCAGGGGAAGAGATATATTTATTTTTGGATAACAATTCAGGAATCATTTGTACTTTCCATCTGATTAATAATTAATATTACAGTCCTCTATTTGTGACATCAAACACGAAATAATTCATTACATGTATGTTTATCAAAATCTTGGGGGAAAATGCAGCACAACAGATATAAAATAATTAATGCAGCCAATTAATTATAGACCTGTATATAAAATTAATGAAATTATGTGCTTAATTATATGCCTTTATGGATGAGAGCCGCTTTTGCTTAGTGCTGATTCTGGACGCATACACTTCTGGAGAGCGTGGGAAGTTCTCAATAACCCCTCCAACATCATGCAAAGAGACTGGTTTAGAGATCGCTGTGTTCTTGTTTGGGGAAATCATGTTTACCTACCTTCACACCTTCGAAGGAGGTTTAGATACCGGAGCCCGCTATTGCAACGGGATTCTCTTTCCGTATGTGCGTCTTTTTAGAGGCGTTATGAATCCGCAGTTCCTTTTCATGGACGAGAATGCGCCAGCTCATCGCACAGTAGCTGTCGCAGAGCTGTTGGATAGTGAGAATATTGAACTCACGGATTAGCCGGCAAAGTCTCCGGATCTAGATCCCATGTAGCACATAACTTGCCTCCAGTAACGATTCCGAGGCTCCGATTGGTGGTACAAGACGAATGAGCTGCAATGCCTCAACAACTCATTGGCTACCTCATACTCAGCATGGCCAGACGATGTAAAACCTGCATAGTAGTCAGAGGAGATCATATCCGTACTAAAGGCTGGATGTTTCTGGCTGGACACCTATCACATGGATGTTTCGGCCTTCAGTCGCATTGTGCTTCACCTGCTACTTTTTCAATAAGGATCCTTCTTACACTTTGGATTTTTCTTTTAATCAAAAAGATAAAAAGGAACTTACATTCCTTTTTTTAAGGAATGTAAGTTCCGGAGTGATAATGTTTCCTCTGCTGAGGAAGCTTATCGCTGGAAAAAACATTACATTCGGTATTGTGTCGCTTTATAATCCAGAACTCAATGTGAACGTCTTCATTTTAGTTCGTGCAAAAGTCATCTGGATTTGCGATTACTCAAGCGCTGTTCTATGTACTACAAGGATAAAGCTTCAGATTTCATATTTTCTAACCTATTTCTTGTATATATCTAACATACATTTTCAATTTGCAGACCATATTCTTCCGTAGCAGCTAGTAAAACAAATTTCATTTTTTACTTTTAACAATAGAATTTTTATTGATGTCAATTTATTAAGAGTTTAGATTGAGTTTCGGTATTGGCATGAAGTTATCCCACACATATCAAAAGCATTGCCGATTCTTATACGATATCCCATCGCTTTTTCAAATCCTTATTTTTTTCCCAGTATCTGCAAAGTTGAGATCGATCAAAATTTATACATTAAAAGGGCAGTTCTCAAATCAACAGCACAAATTTTTGATCCAACTGGATTTATTTGGCCTTTTTCGAACGCTGCAAATGTCTTGTGCAACAACTATAGACGAAAGGATTAGGATGAATAATTTACCCATGAATTGCAATAAAAATGGTTACGATGGTGTAAAGATATTGATCTATTTTCGGAATTCAAAATTCCTAGATATTATTTTCCAAACAAGGAGGTAAATTTTCATTTTGTTTATCTCCAAGTATTTAGAGTTGCCAATCATGCCTGCTATGGAAATGTAGTACATGTAATGTTAAATAATAACCTGCGCGGAATCCATGAATCTTTCATTATGAACAGATCAAGAGTAGCACCCTTGGAAAAACTTGACACTACCCAGACTTGAGCTAATGGCCACATTGATTTGTATCTGGATCAGTGAAATATTTAACAAAACTCTTTCCAATCCATCATTTTTTGAACGAATTTTGTTTTCCCGCTTTGTGAAGACCCAATGATCATACAAGTGGAAGTATGTCTTAATTAAACATTGTGCAATGTTTTTTTTAGTCTAAATCGGTACATTGATGATTACTTTAATTACTAGCAAGTCTCACAAATTTTATGAAATTTTGGTTTTATAAATTGAATATCGATAATTTCTGGTATTAAGTATTTGGTTTCATTTCACCAAAAATTACGTACACAAGAAATTTTCTCTTTATTTTTATAACCCGCTCACTCCCAAAGTATCAAATGCGATACGCTCGCGTTTGCCCTCCTGTGCCCAGCGTATCAATATATACTTGAGGAGAACGTTTTATTTGATTTTTAATGTTACTATATGGCGTTACAATACCACAAAATCTATATAGATATCTTATTTGGAGTGTTGAACTTGGTGATATTGGCATTAATTTCACTTCTGGCTATCAGGAGAGGGGTAATTGTTAAAGGCATGTGTTGCCGCGCGGCTCTTTAAATGTAATGACATGATTTAAAGAGTGCACTTGCTTTCGGTTTGCTTATTTCTTACAAGTTCAAATGAGAATTTATGGATGCTTATGGGGGTTAGGCATTTGGTAGCAGATGCTCTTAGCTGTTCGTTTCATTCGGTCGGTTTTTATTTGTAGCGACATTCATGATGAAAAGAAAGTATTTATCTGATACTGAGATTTGCGAATTAATGAATGAATCCGACAATGATGTTAGCGAAAATAATCCAACTCTGTAAGTCCTTAAAGGGAAAAAAAGGAAGAAAAAGATGTGCCCTTTGCTCAAAATCTTGCGTGAAGCTTCAAAATATGTGTGTAAGACATGTGACGTTGAATATGCAATGATTTTTTTTTTTATAAATATACCATACAGCAAAATAAGATTTATTTTTATATCTATATGTTCCATGTAATGATACATGATTACACCATGAAATTCATGTAATAAATGCAAATATATTTTGTATTTTCTCAAAAGATATGATTTTTATGTAATTATTTTATGCAAGAACATAGAATTTTCAATTAAAACTGTTTTTCCTTCATATATATTAAGTTTAATGCATTTTAAATAATATAAGTAAAAAGCAAAATATTCTAACGAATAGCTGATTTTAGAGGATTTTTTTTCGCGAATTGGGCTTAATATCTAAAATCGTCTGGGCACAGCGTGACACTCCGCGGTAAGAAGCCGCGGGCCCAGGGAAGCACTTCTTTTTTCTCCCTCTGGTAGTGAAAGGGATAACATACACGGAGAAATATTTTCGACCAATATGTTTCGTTTTTTTTTTTACATAATGTAATAGTTATGTTTACCTTTTCCTTTTCTTCTGTATACACATGTGAATAGTTTATAAATAATATGATTTGAATTTTAACAACATTAAACAATACAATACTAAAGAAGTTTTGTGTAACGTTTGATCATACATATCTCTCTTTCTTAAAGATAAATTTGTACACAAAATTTAAATACTTGTAGGTGAACGAATACTCCTTTAACTACATTGCTATTTATAAGGTGTTACAGGAACGAGAACAGAAAATCTATTTATATTATACTCATGCCATCAAGGAACAGAGGTTTCAAAATTTTCTGAAAAAAGTTGCTCATTAATCAGAGTGACTTAAGCCAAACGTGCACGACTCGATTAATTTTGTTCTACTATCTCGATTTATATCTACCAATTTAAACGCAAGGAAATCAATAATTTATTTATATATCCTCACCTTTCGCTTTCCAATTCTCATATTTTTGTCATCTAGGATCAAACCTAAAAGAGATCCAACGATTTACGAATTTTCATACATTTATTCTCCAGACCGTTGAATCTCTATTAAATTAAGTATTTTGTTTAAAAGCAATTATTTTTCATTATATAAGAAGTTGAGGTTCCTTTGCTACCAACAAAATTTCTTTTCTCAGTTGGATAACCTTGATTTTATATGAAGAAAAGCAAATTGAGACGATTTCTTAAGAGCAAGAGTGATACAGATATGATCATGAGAATACTACTGCCCCCAAATATAATTGCAGATTAATCATTAATTTAATTTATTTATATATTTATTCATTGTTTTTAATTTGATAATAATAATAATATATAACAAGTATTGTGTGTTTTCTATTATATTGTTATTTGCTGTTGTTTCCAAAATACGTTATGCACACAAAATTCCACATGAATAGTTTCAGAGATTTTTATACATGACTTTTTGTTCCAGAAAACAAATCATAAAAAATATATAAGTTTTATTATAAATTTATTGCTGGAGAATTTCATATTTCTTTGAAGAATAATTAAGGATAACGATTAAAATTTTTCTAAAAGATTTGTGATAAAATATGCAATTGCTGCTAAATTGTGCATCGAATGAACACATTTGCAGATTTTTATTAATATGATAATAACAGGTCAATTGAAAAGTCCCCGGCCAGACACATAGATGGCTCTACTAGAATTAAATCCATATGTTTTTTCGTTAGCCCTAACCCTCAAAAGATGCGTGTATAAATTTAACAGCTGTCGGATCATTAGTTTGTGAATTATAGCATTTTGAGTGAAGCAACTTTTCTTATTGTGAAAAAAATGGATAAAAAGGAATTTCGCGTGTTGATAAAATATTGCTTTTTGAAGGGAAAAAATACAGTTGAAGCAAACACTTGGCTTGATGCCGAGTTTCCGGACACTTCCCCAGGAAAACCAACCATCAAGGATTGGTATGATAAGTTTAGACGTGGTGAAATGAGCACCAAAGACGGTGGACGCAGTGGACGCCCAAAAGAGGTTGTTACCGACGAAAAAAAAAATCAACAAAATGATTTTGAATGACCGTAAATTGAAATTGAATGAAATAGCAGACACTCTAAAGATATCAACTGAACGTATACATCATATCATTCACGAATATTTGGGTATGAGAAAGCTCTGTGCAAAGTGGGTGCCGCGCGATCTCACTTTTGACCAAAATCAACGACGAGTTGATGATTCGGAGCAGTGTTTGAAGATGATCAAGCGTAATAAACCCGAGTTTTTGCGTCGATATGTGACAATGGATGAAACATGGCTCCATCATTTCACTAAGACAGTCATCCGAGTGGACTGCACACGATGAACCCGCTCCAAAGCGTGGGAAAACGCAACAGTCGGCTGGCAAGGTTATGGCGTCTGTATTTTGGGAATTTTAATTTGGAATAATTTTCATTGACTACCTTGAAAAAGGAAGGACCATCAACAGCGAATATTACATAGCGTTATTGGACCGTTTGAAGGACGAAATCGCCGAAAAACGGCCGCATTTAAAGAAAAAGAAAGTGCTGCTTCACCAAGACAATGCACCGTGTCACAAGTCAGTGAAAACGATGGCAAAGATCCATGAATTGGGCTTCATATTGCTTCCTCATCCACCGTATTCTCCAGATCTGGCCCCCAGCGACTATTTCCTGTTCTCAGATCTCAAAAGAATGCTCGCTGGGAAGAAATTTTCGTCGAATGAAGAGGTGATCGCTGAAACTGAGGCCTATTTTGAAGCAAAGGACAAATCGTACTACAAAAATGGTATCGAAAAGTTGGTGGGTCGCTATAATCAGTGTATCACCCTTGAAAGGAATTATGTTGAGTAAAAAAAACTAATTTTGCCAAAAAAATGTATTTTACTACGATAGGCCGGGGACTTTTCAATTGACCTGTTAGGGTTGAATTCTATTATAGCCTGACAAACAAAATGGCATCAAATAGCTAGATATATACGTCAAATTGTTAACCCATGTAATAGTGCAATCATATTACATTTCGTTTTCTTTCCAATGTATTTTTCACGCTTAATTTCTTCGCAACCACCAGAAAATAGCGGTTTGGCACAATTTTGTTCTCGGTCCCCAAGACACGTGCTAAAATTTCATTTTGCCTAATAATTGTAATCGAAGAGCATGTAATCATTCATTGACAAGGAATTTAATTTATTGACAAAGTATTTATGGTATGGATTCTGAATAAAAAAAATTGATGAAGCTAAATTAGATTTTCAAGAAATCAAGTTAGAACCCTTATTATGTTGATGAAAAATTTTTTCTGAAGGAAACATAATAATTCGTGCTACCATTAAGTATTTAAATAACCAGAAACGCAAAAATTAGTGTGCTGTAAACCTGCAAAAAATGATACGTTTTTTCTTGCCATGTAGAGTTACTTTGTCAATATTATACCGATTTATACCTTCATCACAGATTCATTTGAAAATATATTTGTGTTTAGAACGGATTTAATTTATTGATGCGCGGAATAGTATATAAAAGCAATAAAATCTGTAAGAGAATTCTTTTATTTGAGCAACACGATATGCATTTTAATTAGAATTGCAAATCAAATCTCGGTTCTTTAAAGAAGCAAAAGGAAAATAAATATATTCAAGGAATCACAAAAATACAAATTACTAATATTTTTCGACAGAATGGCATTTTTCGAAGCAAGTGGGTAAATTTAGTGTCATTTTTATTAAACTAATATTTAAAAATATTTTTTAATTGTTAATAAAAATACTTATTCACTTAGAGTCCAATAAATCTATTATGACTTAATCTGATCCAGCATTTTCATTGACGTCAAGACTTATCCCGTTCCCATTGCTGGATTAATTACGAAGCCCGCAGCCAAGTGATTACAGTGAAAATTTAATGAAAGAAAAATATAGGTCTTCATGAGAAAAATGTATTTTTCTAATTGAGAGCTATGATTTATTTGGTTTATGTGGATTTGTTTTACTTTAAATAAATTTCGAATATTTTCTATCAAAAGGAATACTTGTAAGGAATGCGAAATCTTATTTTAATCAATATCATTAGAGAAATAAGTCAAAATAAGAAATAATTCAAGATAAAAACCAACGCTTTTATATGGTGACAAAGTTTATTAAAAAAATTTATTTGGCGGTATTTTGCCAAGTGTGGCTACCCTGGTCCGCTTTGCAGACTTAACGTTCAGCCAAAAAAAATCGCCAAGTTTGGCAACTTTTGAAATCATGCCAAGTAGTTGGGCTAAACTGCATCATTAAAATATTAGTTAAAACTTGTCGCAAATGTCTAAATATTGCATTGTTAGGCGAGTAAGAACATTTCCCAAAGTTTCAGAGCTCTAGCTTGATGGGAAGTTGGTTAAATTTATGATCAAAAATTTGATGACACACTGATACACACACAGACAGGAACACATCAAGTGAAATACATTAAAACATTTTAATATATAAATACAACGAACACGTGAGCATCACGTTTTTGCTTTTTTATTCGCCTATATTTAATTTTTTTTCTTAGAATGTCTTACCTATGTTGGTTACAGTATTTACTGAATATAAAACAAATACATAATGTACGTCATAGCTTAAGCAGTTTTTAATTGCAGCGTGTTTCGGTTCGATTGCGGGATTAATTATTTCTGGTTCAGCTGGATGCGATATAATTTCGCAAATTAGTGCCTTTGGTCTCACCATGGCATTTGGTGGTCTCTGGTATTGCTCATATATGATTTCTTACTTAGACATGTCTCCAGAATATGCAGGTAAGAAGCATTTCTTGTTAAATTCGACTTATGATTTAGTAACTGTATTTGTATATAAGTATAATTTAGAAACTTTATCTCGGAAAATACATATTTTCTTATCTAATTCCAAAATATCTGATGTTTATTTAATACTTCCTAACCCTACTTAGTTTTTTATATTTTATAATCTTCTAGAACAGGAGTTTCTGAGTTTTCTGTTAACTTTCACTTCACTCATGATCTTAATCGTTATGTATTTTTAATCGCGTCTAAAATTCTAATATACTCCCAATGGATCTCGAAATATTTCCTGTTTAATAATTGCTATCTTAAAGTAAATAATTCAGTTTAAAAGAATGATAATAGCTAATTTTGTAATTAGAAAGAATACCTCAATTCACTTTTACGATTCATGTTTAAAAATGAACCTCCATCTCTTTCGTTTCGTAAATGGGTATGTAAGTGTCTCAAGAATTGTTCTCTGATGAAGGTAGATATCTCAGCCAATTATTTTCGAAGAAATATTTTCTCCTTTTGTATTTGCTACATGATTCTAGGTTTGCATATACCAAAATTTTAGAGCCACTATTTTAAATCATTATTATTTTTTTGGGATTACAAGTTACATTAGAAGTTTCATGAAGATTGTTTCAATATTTATAGACATTTCATCAATTTTTTCCCAGTTTGTTTTATTTTCTCTTGAAGATATACATCTCAGCAAATTCGTTTCGAAATATTTTCTCTACTTCTATTTGAAACATGCGCCAAGATTTGGCTGTACTACATTTTGAGAACCACTATTTCAGATCATTATTATTTTTTACAGAATATTACAAGTTACATTTGAAACTTCATGAAGATTTTATTAATATTTATGGATATTTCACGATTTTTTTTTTTTTTTTTTTTTTGATTTTTAGAAAAATAGAAAAGGGCTACTAATAACTATAACTTGAAAAGGGTTTAATGGCTGTCGTGCAATACAAAAATTTGTAGTATTTATTAAATTTATAGCTTTGCATTTATGACGAAACAAACAATAATGTATTCCAAAAACTAACATCACTGCCAATGAAATCAAACGAATCAAATAAAAAAGACTGTCATGTATGTATTTCTAATCAAAGAGCTCAAAAAAGAATAAATGCCAGGTTATATCAATTTGCCTCTTCGCTAATTTTTTTTTTCCTGAAATAAATATAGAATTTTGCATTACAAAATTTAGTATATGGAGTGGTAAATAAATTTTTTTGCTTGATTTTTGTTGTTTTCACCAAAAGACCTCAATTGCTGCATTAAAATATTAAAGTATTAAATGTTAGCATTGTTGAAAAATAATTTTCT
Source organism: Nephila pilipes (assembly GCA_019974015.1). Lineage (NCBI taxonomy): Eukaryota > Metazoa > Arthropoda > Arachnida > Araneae > Nephilidae > Nephila > Nephila pilipes. The sequence continues at coordinate 38,083 of BMAW01042898.1, read as the reverse complement.
ACTTATTTTAAAAAAATGAAACATTTGGTAGAAAAGTTTGTAACATCTGATACTCACTCCATCTGACACTAATATCCATAAATTAAGGATAATGCCAGTTCCGGAAAATAAAGGTTCAAAAACAAAACAAACGTGACTTATTCATAAAGCCTATTTATTAAACAAAAGATAAAGAACAAAAAAGATGGTGTATGTATAATACCATTCACACGATTTTTGATCCCTGGAGCAATTACAAAAATATTTCCCTCACAAAAATATTCTATTTCATGACTGGTATGATGAATAATATCTTGTATGTCTGTCTCCCAAACGATGAAATGACGTCCGGGCAACGCCTAAGCATGCTGACTATCAAAATACTCCACTCAGCAAGCAATTCTCTCCGAAGTTCTGGTAGACATGCAGGAGGTGATTGACGGGCTGCAACTCGTCGGTTAAGCAGGACACATGCTTTATTGGATTCAAGTCAGTTGACAATGCTGACCATTCCATACGGGTGATTGAAAGCATTTGTTTACAACGTTTGCACTGTGAGGACGTGCGGTGTCACCCATAAGCACAAATTCTGCTCCCATGGTACCCCTAAGCAAACATACATGTTGTTCCAGAATGATGTCCCGATAAATTTGGCCTAAAATGGTCCTGATTTGAACATGTAGATATGTTCTGGAGCCCACAGTACAATTCCCCCCCAAACAAACAATCCTGCGTCACAGTTATGATCTCGTTCAATGATGGTGGTAGCGGGTGTTTTGCGTTTTCCATATGAAAATCCGATGGGAATTAAAATGCAAGCTAAAACTAGACTCGTCGGAAAACATCTCACAAGCCCATAATGACGAAGTCCACATTGCATGTTCGCTGCTCCAGACTAACCGTTGGCGACAGTGAATTGCCGTGAGCGAAACACATCTGATAAGCCTGCGAGAATAACTATAGAACAATATGTCCCAAAGATCTGTACTCGGTTTGCCTTGAAACTATCGTACCCATGGCTGAAGATAGCTGACGAGAAAGGTACTCCTTCTTCTTCTTTTGCACTTATTACCAAATACCGGTTTGGTGTTGTAACTCGGGGGTGACCTGTACTGTAACATCTATTGACATTTCTATCATTTTGGAATCGTTGAAAAAGCCTTACAAATGACGCTTTGGGCGATTCCAAGTTCCCGGAAACTTCCAACTGAGTACTCCCACATTCCAGACGGCCGATAATTCTAACATGTAAAAAATCATCCACATGCATCCCTGTACTATGTCTCATTACTATTCAACACTGAGGGGCTTACAGAACGCTTGAGAACAATTATACTTCTTTGCAACCATTCCTTATATACACCTCTTTTACATTCTCGTCATTGTGATTTCGTATCGCCATCACTTGATGGCTTCATATAATTTACAAATTGCTCTTGAAGGTATATGCGATAATTCTACAGGTGAAATTTTTATTTTAGAGTTTGATTTCCGTGCGATTTTGATTTATCCATAAATTATGGGCTTGAGTGTATTTTGATGACATAAAATATGCATTAACGATAGTAAAACATATGGCGAATATTTTAAGTCTGGCACTCGTTATAGAAGTAAAATCTCGGTATCAATTCAACAGCCCTATTTACATAATACTGGCTTTGTTAAAATACTATTTTAGCTCACTCTTTAGAAACGGAGAATAAAATGGCACCAAATCGCGCCAAATGTTAAATTGCATTAAAGTAAGGTGTATTAATATTGCATTATAACATTGCCTCTTCGGTGCATCTGCGTTCTTATGGACTCTATTTTATTTTCTGTCTCCAAGGCATGCGCAAAAATGATCCAAAATTATTTTTACACTTTTTATTACATTCGTGGTTAAATTCTAGAAATTTTAGGTTTTACCTGAGAAAACGTAAGCAAATACTTTCGAGTCTTCTTTCTTTAAAGAAAGGGTTTAAATCAAGATTTTTGTAACAAAAATAACTTGTTCATATCTGAATAATTCTTATAAGTCATTATTGCCATCATTATAAATAAAAGATAAACGCCTTTGAAACTCTTTCTTCACAAAAAAAAAAGGGTCTTGATAGTTAGTTGGAGTTAAGAGAGAATTCTTTTTATATATGTACATGAAATATTTTAAGAAGATTCAAAAATAAATTGCCTGTTTATCGATACCTATTAAATTTTGTATTTTTATAATATTATTTACTTTTCTCACTAATTTTTGGTATCAATACTTTTTTTTAGAAGATAATTTTAAAAAAGTGTTCTGGTTGATAAATTTTGCTTTAAATAATAAGACATATATTGAATGCATTTTCGAAGTTTAAATAATTCAAACTGGATTAGATTTTATTCTAAATTTAGATTTTATTTTAAAGAAATAAAAGTTTATAATCACTCCATTTTAATGGGTTTTTTTTAAGATTGGAGGGATTTGTTTTGTTTTTTTTTTTTGAAAATGTGCTGGATTGAAAAGATACGTCTCCATTGACGTAAACTTTTTATTTGTTTCCCGAGTTTCACGATTCTTATTGTATCTGAAAACTACTTGTATCTTTATATGATGTAATATTCACTTCTTGACAGGACTGCCAACCCTTACCTCGTGTTTGCTCTAACACAGAATTAGTCAAGCAAACCATCAAAGAAGAAATTCGGTGGTTGTTATCAATACAAAGATTTAACGACAAATTTTACTTTGTCGTCGGAATAAAAATGATGTCTCTCAAGGTTCTTTCTCACCTCTGGGAAAAGGTGCAAATCGCAAAATTCGAAGTAGGATTCAATTATACCTCGTTGCCTCAATCTTACCTCTTCTCATCACGTCAGCAATACCTAGGTACAAAATTTCAGTGTGTTATATAAAGGATACATGTAGCTTTGGAGGTAAAAAAATGGAAAATCGGTTGACAAATAATAAAGTTATGACCATTGGGGTACTGCTTATCAATCAAGCCTCTTAATTAAAGATAGTTAGGTATGTGTCTCTGAAGTGTTAATTACTTCTAAATAAGTTGCTGAAAAATCCAAAATTTTCTCCTTTCTTGTTTTTAGGAACCCTTATAGGTATTGCAAGTACTCTTTCAGGTTTGACAGGGTTCATTACACCGATATTTGTGGGTGCTCTTACCAACAAAAAGGTAAACAAGCAATGTCAGAATTTTAATTATTTTGTTTGTTAGATTACTTTAATTAATATGTTGTATAACTATTCAAAGTGACTCTCCAGATTTCATGATTGGGGCTTTAAACTTATCCTCAGTTCTTCTCTGTAGAAATTGTGGGACAATATGTCATTTTTTGTGAGAAAAAAAAATGCTTTTCATACTTTTTTTTTTTTTTTTTGAAACTTAAATTTGTAATTATACTTCTAGATTAGATTGTCTTTCGCAATATTAGAGAAAAATATTGTAAAAATAAATAAATATAGGAACTCTGTCTTAGATGGTCCATATTTTCAATGTTGAGAATTGCTACATGAAAAATATGTTTAACTAAACATTTAGAATTTTGTTTCAAATACGAAACACATGAATTTTATTCGAGATCTACCTGAATTGTGATTTAAAATTGTACCATTTTGACGCTGTTCTTTTTTTTTAATCCTATTAGCTAACACTCTCTCTCTATATAAATATCTTATATAGAGAGAGATAGTGGATAACATAATAGTGGATGACACTTGATGTTAATACAGTTTTTTCAAATACTAATTAAATTTAATTGGTGAAAATGCAGCCCAACCACTTGGCACGATTTCAAAAATTGCTAAACTTGGCGATTTTTTTGCCTGAATGTTAAGTCCGCGAACCGGACCATGGTAGCCGCATTTGGCAATATACCGCCAAAAAATTCCTGTCGCCAAGGCTGGTTTGACTAAACTGCAATTTAATTTATCAAAAGAATTATGAAACAAACCAATTCTTCTACAACGCTATTTGTCTTGCCAAGGCAAAGGTGGTAGAGCGTCGGTGTGGAATCTTCATGCTTTCGGATCGAATCTCGTCGAAGCAAATATTTTTTTTATTTGATTTTCAAATAATTAATTTTAGTTTTATATGGGAGGAAAAAAATTTCTCTTTTATAAGATATTTAGCAGGATATAAATTAAGGAATAAATACCGTCAGTGACGAAGCGTGTAGATCGCTGGAAAAAAAAATTCTTTCGCCACTTTAATATTGTGATTCTGTCATATGTATGTACATATTTATATTGATTGTAATTATTTAATAAAAAGTAACTATAATAAAAAATTTCTTTGTTGACCTAAGTAGGAATTTACTTTAAAATGTTTTTTTTTTCTTATATAACTTGTTTATTCTGCAGAGTTTAGTTTTGTTTAGTTTTTATTAATGTCGCACTAGAAGCAACACGAGGACTATTGGCGACGGACCTCGTAAGTTTGAACCTCGGTCAAGTGACGACGACGACACCTGAGCTGACATCCCCCTCTCCTAACATCCACACCCCGCGAACGGGAGGACTTTGGGCCCCGAACAGATTTAGCGTGTATCAGGCCCGGCTAATCGGCGGGTCTTTGGCGTCCAAGGATCGAGCCCGCGACTGAACGAAAACCGCCGGTCGCTAGTCCACGACCTTGACCACTAGGTTACCGCATTCCTTTTATTCTACAGAGACAAACTCGTTTATAATATTGTACATGTAGTGATACGTACTGTGAATGTAAGTGAGGATATGCATATTGATGCAAAAATTCCTCTATCTCGTATGGGTGTATACGAGTGAATTCATGTTCATTAAGGATGATAATGACAAATGACGATTTATTCATAAATAATCAGGTCAAGAGGAACACAGGTAGCAGAACTTGAACAAATTATATATGTATATAACAGCATAAACAGGAAACACAGCACACTTGCACATATAAGTGACACAGATTCAAAACAGAACTTGCTATACCAGACATCACTTTGACTGAAAGTTCAGCTCATCAGCTTGCTAGTTCGTGCTACGTACAAATCTCCACAGTAATACTCCAACCTGAAATTAGCTTAAATTTTAAATTTTCTTTGAGAGTTTTTGAGTTATAAAGGAAGAAAAAAAAAGGGGTTTCTATGTCTCAATAATTTAATAAAAATCTATTTTATTATTGGAATATTATAAAAACCACATGTATTAAATACTATTTCAAACAGAGCTAGCTGTACATAATTTTAACAATATTGAATTCCTCATGTCGCGTTAAGTCGTGAAGCCCTTTAAGGGACTGTTCAGTAGTTTAGAATTTTTTTTTAATTACCGATCCATTTATCACGTGGTGTTAAAAAAAGGGGGATATTGTGAATAGTTTGCATGAAGTAATATAGTGTATGCTCCATAATGGTTTTCGCGAATATTTCATTCAGTAATGGTTGAATAGGATTGAAATTTAAGATCAAGCTATTTAGACCAATCTCTATCGAATTCATTTTGCAAAAAAAAAAAAAAAAAAAAAAAAAAAAAGATTCCTTAATGGATACATTTTTTGGAGAAATTAATAAGCTATGTTAATTAAATTAATCTAAATCTATTTCCCTTCGAACCATTAACAATGATTCCAACTTTGTCTGTCAGTGTTGAAAATTGCAAAAGTTACTAAGCATGTCCCATCTTTTATTACTATTCTATCAGAATGACTAGGATGGTGAATTATTATGCTGCTGATAAAAGAAGTATTGGAAAGGAAGGAGGACTTTATTCAAAGGGATATTTCCTACAAGGACGAAAAAATATTATTTTTCTTTTGAATATAAAGTAGACAAAATTATTTATTCATGTGAACAAAATTAAAAAGATTCTCGGTTGATAGGAATTCTCATTCTTACAAACGAAGGTTAGCATAGAATCTCTCAGAAACAAAACCATTTCTGATTTCACAATTCAATGTATTTTTCGTCTAAAAATTTACAATGTTAAGTAGAATGAAAGCAGAATGAGTATTTCTAAAAATCTATAATTTTAAAGAATTATGATGCGTTGCATATTTAAGGTAAAAATTTGTTATCAATAATTTAAAACATACAAATTATTATTATGTAAAAAAAGTATTAAATTCTTTAAAAAATATTGTTACAAAATATTCTAATATACATAGTAAATACAAATAACTAAAAAGTAAAATCAGTAGTCTAGAAAATTACAACAATGTTCAATATATGAAATCTTATCTTTACCTACAAAGCATATCTCAAGAGAAAATAATTAAGAAATTGAATTCAAAAGTAGGGATAAAATAACTCCAATGTGGACCCAATTTATGACCAGGAATAAGCTTAGATTAATATTAGGGATCCAACCATCAGTTTTCAGTAAATTACATGATACGAAAATGGAATAAAATCAAAAATAAGAGGAAATCCAATTTAAAACAAAAATTCAACAAAAGGTAAAAAGAAAGTAGGAACAAAAGAAACAAATTTATTTGAACCGAAGTAAATTAGAGTAATCTATTAAATATATTCATTACATATTTATACACATTATTAAATAGTTATTACTTAAAAAGAAGTTGTAAACTTATATCTCTATAAGCACCACAATTAATATTTTAAACCTTCCTTCCAATGTGGCCCGAGAATGCTTTTTTCCCAGAAAGCTTTTAGCTGCCAAACTGCATTGGATTGAGTGATTGATTTAAAAAATAAAATAATATTTATTTAAATTTACTTAATCTACTAGTTTTTAAATTATTTTCAAAAACCATTGTACGACAAAAATATATTAATTTTTTACAGTTTTTTAAATACATTATTTTAAAGAAATTTAAAATTCAACAATTCGCAATGAGAAATAAATTTAAAAATAAGTGCCCTCTGGTGGCAAAGTTCTTAATGAATTTTTTTTTTAAAAAAACTAACCAATGCAAAATTTATGGTTATAAATTTATATTTTGTAGATTGAAATTATTTTTACGAATTTTAACTATATATATATATATATATATATATATATATATAAACCGCTGTTTGTAGAAAATGCACTACGAAGGAACCATCAGGAATCAACAACGCAGCAAATGTCAATTATAGGATATTATGCAAATTAATAAGGGTTTCAGAGCCATCATGGGCGTGATAGCGGGTGCGCGCAGCGCCCTCTGAATTGATGCTGAGCGTATAACAAAGTACAGAAGGGACGTTGAAAAGTCTATGATTATCATAGTGGCAAACGTTTAGTGAGACCTGAGTATACTTCCACGACGGAAGAATAAGAAATTCACAACTTACGGAGTTTGAAACGAGGAGTGATAATCGGCCTCGAGAAGGAGGATTTTCCTATCGCGCAATAGCGCGCTCCTATGAAAGGAACAGTTCCACAGTGATGAGTTTAAAGAGCAGTGGACGACGATACCGAACAACTTGAAAACAGGCACTGACGACAGAAGGTGACGCCAGAGCGCGATGACACCTGCTCCGCATGAGAATGACCGTACAGCTTCCTCCAGGCAGCTGGCAGCACGTTGGTCTACTGCTACAGGTGTACAATTGTCGGCTTCGTCAATTCGTCGTCGTCTGCTGCGCCGTGGATTGCGTGCAAGGGTGCCTTTATACAGGATTCCCCTCACGGCGAATCATCGACGGCTGCGTCGGCAGTGGGCTCTTGAGCACAGAGACAGGCGAGCTGATTGGCACCAAGTTGTCTTTTCAGATGAATCACGCTTCAATTTGTGGACCCATGATGGCCGTGTTCGTGTTAGACGTTATGCCGGTCAACGCTGCCTTCCTGAGTGTATTATTGAACGACATAGTGGTCGAACACCCGGAGTTATGGTCTGGGGTGCGATTTCGTATCATGGACGATCCAATTTGATACGAATTGAGGGTAATCTCAATAGCAACAGGTACGTCCGTGAAGTGCTACAGCCCGAAGTCGTTCCTTTCCTTCAAGGCATCCCTGGAGCTATCTTTCAGCAGGATAATGCACGCCCACATGTTGCGCGGACTGTTCGAGACTTCTGTTCAGCACAACGCATGCAACTTCTTCCTTGGCCTGCTTATTCACCGGATATGTCGCCTATTGAGCACGTGTGGGATATGGTTGGTCGGCGTCTCGCTCGTGATCCGCGTCCTGCAGTTTCCAAAGACGAACTTTGGTTGCGCATACAAGCGATATGGAATTCTCTTCCTCAAGCAGATATTCAACATCTGTTTGACTCCATGCCACGTCGTATAGCAGCACTTATTGCAGCGCATGGTGGCTGCACCAAATACTGATTTCGGACGCTTAATTTGTTTCTTTTGTTTTGAAAATTTCATCATTTATTTGTATCAGTACAAGTCGTTTCTGCATTAAATTTCATTTGATTCTGATGATTCTTTCATGGTGTTGCATTTTCTACAAACAGCAGTATATATATATATATACACAAATATTAAATCCAAATCATAAAGATATCATTATTCAAAAAATCCACACATAATTAGGCGCAAAGCAACCAAAAGAATGTATGAAAGTTCTGTAAGCCTTGGATTTTTCTCAAAAGCGTAAAATGTCGGTCCTCTCGGATTTTCAAAGAGCCCAAATTGTAGGAGCCCGTCTAGCTGGAGTAAGTGTGACCGAAACATCTCAACTTTTCTACATTTCTAGAGGTAATGTGTCTAAAGTCATGGCAGCATATACACAGCGTGACAAGACAAGCTCGGCAAAGCAAAATAGTGGACGGAAAGACAAGCTCAGTGAAAGAGACCGACGGATATTAAAGCAGATTGTAATGTCTAAAAAGCGAACAACTGCATCAAAAGTGACTGCAGAGCTCAATCACAACATTCAAATGGTTAGAGAGCGCCAGTCATTGCGATACTTCGCTCAATTTTTTTTTTTTTTTTTATATATATATATTTATGAAATTTGATAATAGGTAACCAAACATATTAAAATGTGTATTAAACACACATGATTTATCATGAAATAAAAAAAGAAAGAAGAGTGAATATATAGGATGTATGAGATATATACAGGATGAGATTTTTTTTAATGTTTTTTTAAACCTTACTTTCGCCTCCGTAAACGGTTTTACCTTCCCGCATGCTCGGTAGATCCGAGTACTTGAGGTCTGTATGTACCATTTTTTTTTATAAATGTAAATTTTTTTGAATAAGTGTAAGTAGATTACACATATATATTCAAAAAAAAATTGTAATTTAATTTAATTTTACAGTTAAAATTAATTTTGATAATTTTATAACTCTTTTATTATTAAGAGGAACGAATTAAAGAAATAGGAAAGGAAGGAGAAAGATGGATAACGAAGTTCTTAAATAGACTATTTAATTACATTCGCTTTAAAATAAACTCAGTTTCATTTACGGGGGGGGGGGTTAAAGCGGGTGGGAAAAAAATGGATGAATAGATTGGGGGAGGGAGCAGTGAGTGATCGGGGTTTGATTACAAATGGGTTAGGATAAATTGAAAATGTTTCAGATGGAAGGCTTTTGGTTACGGGGAATGAGGTGAGAGTAATTATTGCAAGTTTGGTATGGTAATGGATGGGTTCTGTTATTTTGTGTAAATAAAAGCTGGGCTCTACTTAGTGGATTAGTATGATTAATAAGTTTGAAAAAGAAGCCTCTGGATAGATGATTGATATGGCTTTTAATTTGAAGGATTTTAAGATCCTTGTGTATGACTGAATTTTTAACGTACCAAGGAAAGTTGGTTATTATTCTCAGTAGTTTGTTTTGCAGCGTTTGGTTTTTTTAATGTATGTAGGAGCTGCTAGGCCCCACGCAGGAGAAGCGTATAATAGAATTGATCTGATTATTTGTTTGTAGAGCAGAACTTTACTGGGGAGAGTGAGTACAAAGTGTTTACCTGTTAGTGGGATTCAGTTATGGATTTTAGTGCAGCTTTTATCAATGATGGATTGTATGTGTTTTCTAAAAATTAATTTGGGTTCCTGGATAACCTCAAGATATTTGACCTCCGCGTCCCATGAAATATTGGAGTTAAAGAAATTTAGTTGAGTGTCAGGGGTTGGAACATATCGTTTTCTAAAAATAAGAGCTTTGATTTTGTAAGAGTTTGCATCAATCCACCAAAAGGTTTTTTGAATTATTTTTTAAATGCAATTGTAATTTTTTGACGACTTCAGTGGGTGTTTTATCTTGAGTGAGGATTGCTGCATCGTCCGCCTCCGAAGAGACAAAGGATATTGTAAGGACTCTGAGGGAAGTCATATGAGTACAGAGAATAAATTGGGGAAGAAATGACAGACCCTTGAGAGCTCAATCAGCACTGGATTCTCCAGTGTCAATTATTACAATTAAAAGGCACCTTTATAAACAGAACGTTTACAGCTGATCAGTAATTCCCAAGTCACTTGTCACAGATGCTAATGCCAAACGTCGTCTACAATGATGTCACACTCACAAAACCTGGTCGATTGATAAGTGGAAGAAAGTAATATGGTATGACGAATCATTTTTCTCACTTTTCCCTACAACATGATGGGTGCACGTTTGGAGGACACCTTCACAAGCGTATGCTCCTGATTGTCTCCTTCCATCTGTCAAGCTTCTGCAAGAGGTGGATCTGTCATGATATGGGCAACCATGTCGTGGTCTTCTGCTGGACGAATTGTATGACCTGAAAGGAAGGATTACTGGGGAGAAGCATAGAAAAACTTTAGCTGACCAGGTCCATTCCTATGATGCAAACTTTCTTTCCTGCAGGCGATGAAATTTTTCAGGATGATAATGTACCTAGACAAGCAGCGAGATTTGTCCAATCATGGTTTGTTGAACACGCGAATGAATTTAAACATATACTTTAGCCCACACAATCACCCGACCTCAATATAAATGAATCGTTATGGTCTATTATAGAGCATTCAACACACGGAATCGATATCCTCCACCGTCATCTCTTCCAGAACTTTCACAATATTTCCATGAAGAATGGTACAATATTCCTATAAACACTATTCAGCCCTTGTATGAATAGATTCCTAGGCGAATCCCAGCTGTACTACATACCGAAGGTGGTCCTACACCAAACTAATAATGGATTCTCTAAAAATCTAAGGTGTTTCCATTATTTTGATAAGCACTTGTATATATATAATATTGAATACATAATTTAAAAATTAGATGAATCAAATATTTATATTTGAATTTTTCAAGCTGATAATTTTACTTTCAATTAGTACAATCTGCTAGAATTATAAAATACATCTTGTGCGGGGATCAACTAGAGTGTAACTTATGGAATTCTTTTCCAAATATGAAGGAAATACCCCCTCATCATACCTATTAAATGAAAATTTCATTATTAATAGAAAATTATAAATGCCAGTGCTTAGAGAGTGGTAAGTCACCTGCTGTATTATCAGGTTGAGTCAGATAGCAGCAGTTCTAAACAGATTACCGTGGTAGGGCTGTAGAGAGGAGATTACCTTCCTCTTTCTCAACACAAGCTGAACTAACTGATAACGAATTGTTAACGAAGGAGCGTTCGGATTGGTCGAATAATATGGACCTTTGATTGCATAGCGATTCAAAGCGGAAGTAGCAAAAATAGTTCCAAGGGGACGAATAGAAAAGAGCCCCTTAACTCTCAGTAATTTTTAAATAGCAATTAAGCATATTTTGTACTGTTTCAGCCAACATTTGGTCAATGGCGGATAATCTTTGGAGTGACAATAATTTTATTAATCCTGAATGCCTTTGTCTATCAATTCTCCGCAACCGCAGAGAAACAGAATTGGGACGACGATCACCACACAGAACGTAGTAATCGCTGGAGAAAGTATTTACGGTGTATGTTTCGGAATAAGAGAACTGAGGAAAATGATTCCTAGAAATGAAATGAAGTTGCTTTACACTATGCGTAAATAGAAAAGCATAAAGAAAATTCGATGTATATATAGGAAAAATTCAAAACATTGGAATATATATAAATTGTTAATATTCTTTTTTTTATTTTTGAAAATAAAAACTTTTATTACATATTTCTTTAAGCATGTGCTTTTCATCTAATGAATAATTAATTATAATCATGATTTTAATGAGTAAATTATTACATGCGATAAGTTTTATGTCTCTCTCTTAAGAAAAATAAATAAATAAAACATTTAATGCTGTTTTTTTTCTTAGCCTTCTAATTAACATTTAAGCATGAAAACTGAATCAACTATACGATGTTTGTTCGGTAGTTGATTAAGTATCTATTACCCGTACATTTTCGTTAGGTAAATAAATCTGAAATTGAAATTTCATTTTTTTATAGAACTAGGCTAACTATTTTCACTATACATTTTTATCCTCATGAAATAAATTTTAAATCTTAGTAATTTAAAATATCTTAGGGAAAATAACGAAAGTGTTATTGAAGATATTCGTTTTTGACTTAAATATAACATTCCCATTGCTTCTTCACAAAGCTATAATAGAACGAATTTCATAAATAACGTGAGTAGTTGTTTCTTTAATTAATGATTAAAAATATTAAACACAAATTATTGTTTTATTACTTAAAGTAAATTAGATTTTAATTAATCTTGGATATTAAAAGATTTTTTTTTTAAAAAAAAAAAAGTATTATGTGAACAAAAAGAAGACTTCTATGTGTTACGTTATTAAAACTTCTATTTATAGATTAAATATCATTTATAATACAAGTTATAATTAATTCTACTTTTAATAAATTTTGATTATTTTCATTGCAATAATAATTTGATCGTTGTTTAGGCTTATAACGCCTCTCCACCATTATTTAAATCAGGCCTGTCCGACTCAAAAGACTTTGCGGGCCGCATTATATATATTTCTAGATAACACCCGTGTGTGCACGCAAGTGATGTATTCGATACCGATTCTAATTCTCACGTTAAATACTCCAACTTTCACCTTTCGAGTCATGGGAAGTGACTAATCCTCCCGAACCGCATTAGAGAAACCAAGAACATTCTGCTGTAAATAAAGGGAAATTGGATTTTATTGAATTAAATATATTCACACGAAATAAAATTGAACTGTCCTGCAGTTGCAACATAACACTGGCGCTAAATTATTAGAGATCAAAATACACAGAGAAGTCAGTCTGTATGGAACAATACGCTTTTGCGTCAAATATATTAGGCTTGCAGCAGACAGCTTGGCTGCTGCTATTTCGCATTCCCTCCCTAAGTCTAGTAATGCACACCCGCGCTCTTCATCATGTTTGCTGGTTGGTTATACGTTGTATATCGCCCCAGATGGCCCGTGCGCTTTTTACAACGTTTTTCTGAATTTCACTTGGTGTGTGTGTGTGTGAGTCATCAAATTTTCGATCGTTAATTTAACCAACTTCCCATCAAGCTAGAGCTTTGAAATTTTGGGAATCGTTCGTACTCGCCTAACAATGCAATATTTAGACGTTTGCGATAAGTTTTAATTAATATTTTCTTTAATAATGCAGTTTAGCCCAATCACTTGGCGCGATTTCAAAAATTTGCTCCAAACTTGGCTGGTTTTTATTTATTATTATTATTATTTTATTTTTTGTTTAACTTAAGTCCGTAAAACGGAACAGGGTAGCCACATTTAGCAAAATATCGCTAAGTAATTCTTGTCGCCAAGGCTGGTTGGGTAAAAATGCATTCCATTCATTTAATTTACCGGATGAATTAATTAATTTTAGTTAGTTTTAACGTTTTTATGTATTTCACTTGGTGTGTATCTGTCTGTGTGTGTATCACTGTGTCATCAAGTTTTCTATCGTTAATTTAACCAACTTCCCAGCAAGCTAGAGCTCTGAAATTTTGGGAACTGTTCTTACTTGCCTAACAATGCAATATTTAGATATTTGCATCCAGTTTTAACTAATATTTCAATAATTTTTTTAATAAACTTTGCCGCCATATAAAAACGTTGTTTTTAAAAACGTTGGTTTTTAATTCGAATTATTAATTGTTTCTGAACAAGATTGAAGAAAAATTGTGATTAAAAGTTGAGTCAGGTACTGAAGTATTCCCGTGTTTGTAGAGTATGATATGAACGACTTCAGATGGAATGTTTTTTGTAATTTTTATGTAGAATAAAAGCTTAAACCTTTATTCAGATGACTCAACTACGCGGGCCGCAGGTTGACCAGGCCTGATTTAAATCTACATATATCGTAAAATTTATTTTAATAATAGTAAGATTATTATTTCAATTGAAAAGGCGTCAAAAAAAAAATATAAACACTGTTTATAAAGTTTCTTCACAGATTATGAAAGATCACTATTTCTCAAAGATTGTGAAACATGAGCAAGCTGTTCATTTGTCAGAAATTAAGTATTTAGAATAAAATGATTCGCTCGTTGGTTGGAAAAAATTACTTGTGGCACTGAATCCTCAAGCGACATATAGTGCCAAACACAAGTTTCACATATTAAAAAATTTTCCAGGTGAAACAATTTAAGATTCAATCTCAATATAGAGAAAAGCGAAGAGTAAAATAAAATTGTATTAATGGGGCAAAATCAATGGCATTTAAAAATTAAAATTTGGTTGGGTTTTTCTTCAATCAATTCAATTGAATATAGTTTATAAGTTTTGAACTGTTTTAAACGAACATAGTTAAAATCAAAGCATTCAATTAAAATGTTTCACACAGTAAGAGTAATTCTCCACCAGAAACAGATGTTTATATTAAGTCTCGGGTGTCTGTTTTGTAAATGAGTTATCATTAGATCCTGTCTTCTAAATGATGATGGTTTCCAATGAGAGACAATAGATTTAATTTGATTTGTTTTATTATTTACTTCAAGGTTCCATTTATTATTAATAACTGAATGAATGTATTTTATGATGGTCTAAATCGGTAAATGGCCGTAATATCGACCATTTCATTTCCCTTGATGCCCATGTGGGAAGGTATCCAACAACAACAAAAAATCATTTGTACGTTTTGAAACTTCAGGTTACGAATTAGTCTTAGCGTATGAGTAATCAAGGGATGAGAAGTGCGATTTAGATGATTTAAGGATTGTAATGAACTCATGGAATCATTAAAAACAGTAAAATTCTCATCATGTAGATTAGACAAGCTGTCCAAAGCAATGTAAATTGCAGAAATATCCACTGTAAGACAAAAGGCGAAGGATGAAGTATGCAAGAATAGAGTGAATGGTCTAGTAAATAGGAAGCACCAACATGATTCGTTGACTTGAAACCGTCAGTGTAAATATGCTTAAAATCAGTAAATTACTCTACAAAACCATGAAAATTTTGAATGGATTATTAAAATTAAAATTATGTTCGTGCCAAGGGGAGAACTCTTTGTTGAATTTCATCTCTAAATGTTAGAAATACCACACACAGCCCTCAATCAAAAACTGTACTCTTCTATGAAAAGGAATTATGGATTGTTTTCAGGCGCCATTAAGCCTATTTAAAAATAAACAATTGTTTCAAAAAGATGCAATCTTTAATCTAATGGAGATGAGCTCAAGGAAAAAGTCACAAGAAACTAAATCACAAAATAATGCTATTTGTGCAGATAGTGGATATGTTTGCATTGATATTAAATAGTGCTTAAAACGGTAAAGAGAACTGACTTTATTAATGTTTTTAGACTGTGATATTGTTCATCAAGAAAAAAATATTAGTTCCAAGTGATTCGGATCTTGCGATATACTATCATAGAAACAACATGGAATATAATAGATAAATTGTACTTTTTTTTTTTATCCCTAAAAGAGGGAATCAAATAATTTCCATCTGTAATAGAAAGCAAGTTTACAAAATGAAAACAAGTTTTAAAAAATTGTCTCGAAATATTCTTCAGATCACTTTCTTTGTGCTCATTTCATACTGTGTATTCAGATTCCTGAATATTCATTCATTGATAACAAATTGCTGATGGAATAGTCTTAAACTTATATTCTCAATGTCATTAATTAAACTATTTTCCTCTTCTCAAAATACCCAGCCCTCTTTTTAGTAGAGTGTAAGATCTTATTTTCTTCAGGTACTAGATATGACTATCAGATGCAATGAAAAATACATAGAAAATGAATTTATGGAGATTTCTTTTGTGTGTAAATGTATAAATCATTCAAATTAATTACACTTATGACTTTTCACTCATACTCCTTTTACGTAAATATTTGTTATAGATGTCATGGCAGAATAATACATATAACTTAAGTGTCACACCATGTAATCATATTGTACAAATTTATAGAAAATGCATTGCTTCCAATCCATTATTTGTAAGGTAAAGCAACTGCATTACGAATCATGTCACATAATGCACCATTGTCAGAAAAAAGATTACTAACTTCTGTTTCATTAACATCACTGTAATTACTAGTCAAAAGAAGTTGGAGTTGATTGCAATGAGACAAAAAAAATTAAAGATAAGGAAAAACTTTTACACATTCACAAAATTATGGATGTTATAAGTAGTAACTTAATTGGCCAAATGACTCAAAGATATACTTGACTCGAGAAGTTTGTTGTATAAAGGGATACTTTTTTTTTTTTTAATAAAACATTCTGTTTAGCATTACTGTAGAGAAATGGATGACATTGATTTTTGAGTTTGGTTACTATTTTATACAAGTAACAAAAACTAATATCTTTAATTAAGTGCAGTGTACAGAGATTGAAGTGAAAATAATTTCCTTCATCTAGATAAAACAATGAGAGATAGGTTGATTGAATAAAATTTCTCGCATCAAGTCCTCAAGGGACATATAGTGCCAAATTCAAGGTGAAGGTTATATGTTTCGAATATTTAAAGCCATTTAAAATTCAAAATCAGGATAGAGAAGAAAGAGTATCTGAATAAAGTTATATGAATGGGGTAAAACCAAAGTCAAATAAGAAATTAAAAATATTTGGTTGAGAATTTTTCCTAACCAAGTCAATTAAAAATAGTGTATAAGATTTAAAATGTTTAAAACAGAGTAAAGAGAGAGAAGAAGAAGATTTATTTAGAATGTGTCCCAAAGTCAAAGGACAAATATAATGTTTACACATGTGGTATGTTCCTGAGAAAAAAGATGTTTATGTTTAAGTCATGTCTTATTTGTAAATGTGTTAAAATCACATCCTGTATTCTACATAAAAATGATTTCCAATGGAAATGATTGGTTTCCCATGATTCAGTGTAAATAGTTATTTATGAATTTCATTATCTTGCCAGTGTTCATGAAATAATAAATTAAATGATATAATATGGAATGACAGGAAAGATAGTACTAGTTGCAGATTCAGCAGCATTATCAGCTGCTTTGTTGCCTTTGAGGGCCACATAGGATGGTACCTAATAGAAAATCAACTGGATGTTTACAGATTTTAGTTTATCAATTTTTTTAATGTATAAATGATCAATGGGTGAGATGAATGATGTGGATGTTTTAAATATTTTAATGTGCTCAGGGAATCCAAAAATAAGATAAGAGGCAATGAGAGGTTTGTGAGATGAAAAAATGAAACGAAGATTAAATTTAGTTTTACATTTAAAAATTATAGTGATACACAGTATATAGGTTTGCATTGGTCTTAGGATGATTTTAATTCGATCATTCTGAGGTATAATACATAAAGGATTTCTATAGATCTGCTTAAATAGACTGCTTCACTAAGTATACCCATCAGAAGTTCTTTCATTTTATATAACAATTCGAATTTATGAAAAACAATACATAGTAACTGTTATATATTCAGAATATGTCATTTAATGCCAGAAGTTTTTCTTGCTATTCTAATGAATTCATGATTTATTCTGTGAATTATAGATGTTTATACTAAAATAGATTCATTAACTAAAGTCTTTCTTGTCCTATCTGTTTCTGATATTTTCCTCATATTTTTAGACATTTACTATACAATGTTCATGAAAATGTATGATATTGAATAGCCCTATCTCAATACTTCATAATTTTGAATTGGATAATACTTTAATATTTCTAATTTCTATTGTGAGAAGAGAGCCAGTTATGAATTTAATACACATCAGCACCTTTATTTCAAATTTTCTTTATTTAAAAAAAATCTCAAAAATTCTAAAGCTTCTACTTATGAACCAAACAAATTTAAAAATGAGAGGAGGAGGGGGAAGGTAAATTAATGGAACTTATGAAAATTACAAAGTACATAAAACAAAAATTCCATTCAAATGATTAAGCACATTTTACAGGTGATGCTACTGAAACAATATTTTAAAACTCCAGGTCCAGTTCATCAATGAAATATTATTTACAACAAATCTTCATTTGATTAGCTTCAATTTCTTACACAGAAATAACTATTTGCCTCCCCTGAAAAAAGAAAATGTATTGATAGCTAAATAGAACATTACCAAGAGTAAGCTAACCTGAAGAAACAGCCATTCAATATTATATATTAGTTCATTCAAATAGAAAATAATCATTGTAAAATACACCAACATCAATCAGGACTTGTTCCTACACATTTACAAATTTAGTGTTCTTTTAATAAAAAATAAAAAGAAATAAACTTCAGAGTGTTTTGTAAAAATAATTTTAAAAACAGTTAAAATAAAAGTAGGTTTAAATTTATACATTTTTAAAAAATGTTTATATAAGTCAAAAAATAAACTAAAAAATACAAATGAGGACGAACTTAAAAGTATAATAACAGTTACATCAACTAATCACTTTTTTGATGCTAAGATTATGAGCAAATTTTTTTATTTGGAAATTTAATAAATATGTTTATAATCAATAGTTAACACTAAAGAGTAGCTAAGTAAAGGTTCTCATTAATTTTTTCCTTCAGAGAATAAAAAAAAAAAAAAAAAGTATCTAGAAAATGCTACAACAGCTAAGATTTTAATGATACAATGCAAAGTATAAGAAGGAAAAACAAGGAAAATTAAAATTATTACAGTTAAAGGCAGCATTTACTTCAAACAATTTAGTTAATAGTGTAGCTCAAATTTCATACACTTTTAATAAGTAATATTTTAATATTATTAAGTGATAAAAAGGATTTAAATAAAATAAAAACCCCACTTAATGCACTCTCTCTCAATTGCAAAATTTCAAAGGATAAAAAAAATTATTGCTGGTAAAGCTGAATACAGCAAATCGAAATAAAAGTCACCATTTCACAAGGATAGAGGGAGGGTGGAATCAAAGATTCACAAACATATATTTAATGTATCACTGTACTTTTTTAAAACGTTTTTCTGAATTTCACTTGGTGTGTGTGTGTCATCAAATTTTCGATCGTTAATTTAACCAACTTCCCATCAAGCTAGAGCTTTGAAATTTTGGGAATCGTTCGTACTCGCCTAACAATGCAATATTTAGACATTTGCGACAAGTTTTAACTAATATTTTCTTTAATAATGCAGTTTAGCCCAAACACTTGGCGCGATTTCAAAAATTGGCACCAAACTTCGCGATTGTTTTTTTTTTTTTTTTTTGCTGAGCGTTAAATCCGTGAAACGGAACAGGGTAGCCACATTTGGCAAAATACTGCCAAATAATTCTTGTCGCCAAGGATAAACCTTTCCTGAATTCTGGTTCCTATTTTTTTTAATAGAATGACTTACAAACTTTCAAATGCATGTTTTGATTTTATGAGTATTATGAATTTCTTAATATGCTCACAAATGTATCTTTTTAAGTAAATTTTAAAGTTAAAAATAACTAACAGTTTTAACTAATATTTCAATAATTTTCTTTAATAAACTTTGCTACCATATAAAAACGTTATTTTTAAAAACGTTGGTTTTTATATCGAATTATTTAAACTTATTTCTAGACTACATCTATGATAAAATTTATTTTATGAGATTTTCATACAAATGTTTGTTTCACTCATTTCAACAAGTAACAAAACATCCACTAAAATTTTTAAAAAATTATACACTGCTCTGTCGAGAATGAAACATTTAACAAACTACAAATTAATAAGCCCTCATATATAAGATGAATACCTTCCTAAATCAAGTTGCAAGTTAAGAGGCTTCCTACTGCAATGGATTTTCCCAGATATTTCATGAATGTATAATATCTTAACATTTAATTTTCTATCTATATAAGGAATGTAAAAGAAAGGAGTGCCCCTGAGAAACTTATCCAAATTGAACAATTGCCAAAATAAATACATAAATAAAAAATAATAATAGCTTTAGCAGTTTTTATTGTATCTGAACAAAACATATGTATATGATTCAAATTAAACCGGATAATGAAGTAACTGGATTAATTAATAAACTTATTAATCATAGTTGATAAAAAGAATTCCTATAAAAGGTGCCTTTTTCTGTGTAAATGATTTGGTATCATGAAAATAGACATTATGATGACAAATAATGACACTTAGCCTCATAAAATCTGAATTTCAAATTTCATAAAATACTGCTCAAAATTTTCAGTCATGACTTTATAGTCTCCCAGCATGAAAATAATATTTTAGACATCAACAGTAAAAAATGTTCCTATCAAAACATTTTACGGCAAATAGGCAAAAATTATCTACAAACACATAGGAAAAAATGGGCATATTTAATAAATATATATATATATATTAAATACAGTTATAAGAAAAAAAGTGAATTTCAACATATACCTTTTTTTCCAATTCTCTAATCTGAAACCTTTAAATCTAAGTTTTCATGCAATTACTTTCAATACTGTAAAAAATATTTGAAGTTAAAACTTTGATATAAAAAAATGACCCTTCTGGAGAGGACATATGTTAGTTTACAATTCAAAACCAATGTTAAATAACAAAAGTAACCCCATGTAAAGTGTTCAAAAAATGAAGAAAAAAAGTATCAGCAATTTATTTTATTTTTGTATAATCAGCCACTGTTATCAAAAAATGCTTGGTATTGTATCAAACAAAAAAATAAAAGTATTTAAGCAGAAATTCATAGGAAAAGACTGCAACTGAAAAAAAAAAAAATGTTTTATAGATTAATCATTTGCACAAAGTAATTTAGTACTTGGCCCATATACTTCAGTAACTAATGATCTAATTGGATGAAATTTTTTGAATATAGTCCATTTAGAGCATTCTCTAATCAATTCTGCTCATAAGAAATCCATAATATAAGATTTTCGTATTTAAACATTAACAATGTTAATTCAATAATCTGCAAACATTTTAATTTAGTTATTTTTGAGCTAGATATTATTTTTGTTTAGTTTATGAAGAAAATCATGTATAATACAGGGTTGACTTTTGACACATTTTAAAATTTAATACAAAAGTAACTCATTGGTTTAGGAGAATGCAGTCTGAACCAAAATGCTTCCAACAGTGAAAAGTTTTGTTTTTGTTATTTATAAAAAAAACAGTTTCAAATACCACCAATAAATGGTACTGCACCATAAGAACAGCAAAAATAAAATTCATTATCAAAAATTTAGCATATTTATTCATTAGAAGCAAATGCACAGTATTTAATCCCAATATGCATCATTTGTACGAAATTCCCAACTATCATATTTCAATGTGTACCCTTTACTGATAGAACCTTCTGTCATTATTTCTGACTTTTGGTATCGAAACTAATTTTTAAAATTGAAATTCATACATCAACTAAATTTAAGGCAATGGATCACCATCTAAAAGTAATATTTATAACTATTTATTTTTATTTACACAAACAAAACTTTTCAGAATGACAAATATTGGCATCTGAACATCAATTATTTCATTTTTTATTAAATTTTAAAATATATTAGGTTCTTTTAGCCACCTTATATTGAAGGTGTTTTATTCTAAGACAATAAATTAAAAATGTTAGGTATAAGACATGTTCATAGTATTCGAATGTTTTAAATATATAATGCATTTTTTGTAACAAGTATTAAGTACATTCGAGTCTGCAGGTGCAGAAATGAGTACTAAAGCACAAGAAAAAAAAATAACGAAAACAACAACCTGATTTTTCATTATAAAATTTCATCATATGCTTTACTTAACCATTTCAAACAATCTTATTTAAGGCAGTCCTTAAAAGTTAGTAAGATTATGATGCATTATAATTTATAATTTGTTGTGCCTATGAGATTGAGAAGTATTTATGAAAAAAAGCTATTTTTTATATTAACATACAGTATTTTGCAAAAACATAAATAAAATGAAATATGGAACCCATTATATATAGAAAAAGGAAAAAAAAAAAGATCAAATAAAAATGAATAGGATAATAAAAATAAGTAGTTCTCTTAATATAATCAAAACCTGATATTAAAATTAGGACATTTTGCTTAATGAAAAAAGTTCCCAAGTTTGAGTCCTATTTCTTTAACATTATGTAAAAACAGCCACAAGAAATTTTAAGATTAGAACTATTTCGTCAGTTTGAACTTGTTTTGATACTTTGAAATACTCACCATAGAATGACATTGTGGATAGCAGTAAGTTTCAATTTACATGCTTTTGTAAAAATGAATAAAGACTAATCATTGTCTTATATGCTAGATCTTCTTGCTCCTTGGTTTCTTGATTGTAGTCATTTCTGCAAAAGAAGAAATGTTTTCATAAGAAACTTTCCAAAGAAAGTTGGAGCATATTTGTGTGCAACAAGGTCCACTACTTTTACTTTTTAAAGCAAACAATTATAAGCAAATATATTCTTTTGTTTATTTTTTAATTAAATAGTTTTATCTAATATATTTGAAGCAGATTAAAAAGGTATACCAACAGTACATGTCTTAGTTGCCTGATCTACAGAAGTGGAATCAAAGAGAAATTCAAAAATATCACAGAAGAAAGAAAAGGGAGGCTTTATTGAGAATAATTTTCAATGCATACTCAATTATGTTTCAATAATACAGAGAACAATCAGACAGTGCAAACAGTTTTTTTAAAACTTATTACAAATAATTTATCATAAATGAAGTAGTTCATCTTAAACAATTCTAGTCAAAAATGTCAAGATACAAAATTATTTAAAATTATATGAAGTTAATCACAATTATTGTATTCTAAAATTGGAAGAAAGAAATAATATAAGATAGGGAAAAAAAAAAACATACAAAGATAATTATAAGTATATGAGAATGTCATAACATTTTAACTAAAGTTAAAGAAAGGAAGAAACTTGTGCCTAAGTATAACTCAGATAATATTTTAACATTTGCATCCAGTTATAAATTATACAAAATAAAACAAATAACCTTTTAAGTTACATCATTTTCTTCACAACCTGTTCGTTACATACTTACTTAGAATTTATAGATGCATTGCTATCTTTCTCAGCACTCTCATCTTCAGAACTCAATACTTCAAAAAAATCTCTGAAAGAAAAAGAATATTTCTCGAAAAATTTACGAAGGCAACAGGAAAGAGAAGAAAAGAAAGAAAATCATTAAGATTTGTATGGTATGAAGAATACAAAGAAACATGATTTTTCAACGCAAAGAATTATTCACTTTCATGTATGTTGCCATTTAAATATTTTTTTTTATATATACAACAGTAAACAGTGTGCAACATATTTACCCAGAATCTTCAGATGAAATATCACTGTCTTCATCAACATTATTTTCAGAATTCAATTCTTTAGAAATGATCCTGAAAGAAATACACTTTCTTGAAGAATTTTATGAAGGCAATGGAAAAGAAAGAATCTGTTTATTCTTTATACCATAATTGTATGGTATAAAGAATAAACAAAAACAATATGCTTTTTCTAATGCAAAGAATTATACACATGTGCATATCTGTTGCCCTTTAAATATTTTTTCATACATTAAATTTAATAAATGTTAAAACAATTTTCTTCATATAACATTTATAATACTCTTTTAGCTATTTCACTTGACATATCACTCCCCCCCTGCCCCCAGTTACAATTGCTTTCGTTCACAAAGCATTTCTTTTGTATAATATTGTAACGGAAACCTTGTTGTCGACATGCATTTCAATTTTTGCAGATATATATGGATAATCTATTTTTTAAAATTCTGCTGTAAGTTTAATAACACTTACTTCTAGATATTTCTTCAATTAACATGCAAGAAATCTGTCAGAGATATGTAGGGATGGTCGACTAGAATGAGAATCATGCGAGAAAATATATTTTTTAAATCGAAAACCTCTGAATAATTGATGCACTGTTGAATGTTTCCAATCATCTGGTAATGAAACTTTTTTTAAAATTTTTTTCTTCTTGGAATTAATTCTTGTTTTTAATAACTTTCTTTCATATTTTTAAGAGTTTTTCTTAATTAATAATGCTGAAGTGATATTTTTTTGTACATTTTGCAGGATAGCTCTTTAAAAAAGGGTTGAAAATTTACAATTCTTGTACCATTTCAGAGACTCAAGATTTTTTTTTAAAAGGCTAATCTATGTTCAGATGCATAAATGAATTAGCCGATTTTTGAAAATAGCAATCAGAAGTGAGCAATTTTGAGTTCTTGAACATTTTTAAAATTGCTTCATCCACAAATCTATTGATCCAAATTAAAAGGTATTCATACAGTATAAGAAATGAACATTTGTGAGAATTTGGCTCTCTTTAAATATAGGAACAGAGGAATAATAAATTATGATTTTACGTAAATTTTTAAAAATACATGTCAGTGTATTTTTATTATTTTGCCCTTTGCTCTTGTTTAAGGTTTCCACTGCAGTAAGCATTTTTCATGTCATATTATGTCAATTTTTGTGTGTTTGTGATTATTTATTATTCTTCACAAATTCTTTTGGAAATAGTTATATTTAATCATCTATTCGATCCTCGTTAAAAAATATACAAAAATACTTCAATTTTTTTTTTGTTGAATTTTATTTTCAATATTTACCCAAGCAAAGAAAGGGTACTCTAGCAAGTTCTTAATATGTTACATTAAAGAAGCTAAAAATTTTCAGAAAAGATGCTTATTTCATAAAGATATGATTACGTTTTAAATACTTTATCAATCTTACATAATAGCAAATAAGAAGGTAACATACTCAATATGATTTACATCAAGACATACAAGTATAACCATTGAGATGGATTAATTTCACGAATAACTCAAAAAACATGATGTGTAAATATTTTTGAACGCATAAACTGATAAATAATAGAAAAAGGTTGGTTATATGTGTTTGTGGCACTGAATCCTCATGGGATATATTATGCCTAACACAAGTTGGATATGTTACTATTTTAATACATAGAAAAATAAAAAGAACATGCTCAAAGTAAAATGTAGAAAGAATGTGAGTAAAATTAAAAAAAATATTTGGTTGGGGGATTTCCCCAAAAGGTCAATCAAAGATAATATTAAATGTTTAAAACAAGCATAGTTAAATGCATAACATTAAGTCAAAATGTGTTTAACCGTCAGTGGATAATCACGATGATTACACATAGGTGGGTCTTAACCCAGGTACAGATGATTATATTAAGTCTATTGTGTCTGATTTGTAAATGAGAAATAATTCTTCTAAATGAAAATTTCACCCATCTTCTAAATGAAAATTACTTCCAATGAGAAAATGATGAATTTAACATTATTTAGTTTATTACTTATTTCAAGAATCCATCAGTCTTACCAATGATTATGAATAGCTGATTTAATGTAATTAATGATATCACAATATGGGATAGTAGGAGATATTTCACTGGTTGCAGATTTGGCAGCAATATCAACCTTTTCATTGCCCCTGATCCCACATGGGATGGTATCCAAAAAAATATCAATTCTATGTTTTGAGAGTTTAGGTTATACATTTTTTTTAAATATATAAGTAATCAAAAGGATGGGAAGAATGATTTCCATGACTTACAGATAGTAATGCACCCATGGAATCTGTAAATAAAATAAAGTTCTCATCGTGTCAACATGACAAATTTTCCAACCTATTATGAATAGAAAAAATCTCTGCTGTGAAGACAGAACATGAAGGACGAAGTTTAAAATCATGAAGGGGATTATCAGTCACAGAAGAGGCACCAACATGATTTAAAGACTTAGAATCATTAGTATAGATATAAATAAAATCAGGATATTGTTCTTTACAGTCATTAAAAATTTAAATAAAAATATTTTGTTCAATGTCAGGTATTATAACATTTTGAAAATGATTTTTAAAACTAAAATTTTTTTTAATAAGAAGGTGAAAACTCTTTCACATGACAACGATTTCAGATAACTCATAACCCTCTATTAAAATCTGAACTCTCCGATGAATGGAGGTATGGATAGTTTTTTGATGATGATGAGATAAAATTCTAAAATGATATTGAAGGGGGAAAGTTTGTTTCATTAAATCTACAGAGGGTACAAAACAATCCACATACAAACTTAAAAGATGAAATATGGAAGGTTCTGTAACAAAGTCTTAGTGCGGTGAGGTACACAGTGTTCAATTTACATTAAACAGATTTTCTTGCCAAACCATACATCACACAATCATAATCTAATTTTGAATGGATGCAAGCATGATAAATTCCTAAAAGACTAGTGCGACCAAAACCCTTGAATTATGCACTAAAATATTCAAAAAGGTTCATAGATTTTTCACCTAATTTCCAAAGTTGCAAAATATGAGACTGAAACATATTTTTTTTTTTTATCAAAGATGAGCCCTAAAAATTTAATTTTGTCCCCAATATTAGTTAAAATATTATTATAACAGATTTCAGTATCAGGATGAAGCTTCCTTTGTTGACAAAAGTGAACACAGAATAGTTTTTGTTGAAGAGAAGCAGAAACTATTATCATTTGTCCATTTTATAATTTTATTAATAGGCTATTGAATTTGTAGTTCAATACTTTCCCCATGCATGATATATGCAGGTCATCAACATTAATAAGAGTTTTAATATTTTGCGGTGGGATATTTGAAATATTATTTTTGATGATGAAGAGAGTGATGCTTAAAACACTCCCCTGAGGTATCACTTTTTCTTAAGTAAAAAACATCTTATAAAGTTGAGCCCACTTTAACATTACAATATCTGTGCTATAAATTTTTTTTTGTAAAAATGTGCAAGTTACTCTTTAAGCCTTAACTGTATAAATTTTTAAGAATTCCATGCTCCCAAGAGCTCCAAGTTTTTTCGTAAGCTGCTTTGGGATGGAGAAAAAAACAATATTTTGCTTTAAAACATACATTAGTAAGAAATTCACTGTTTTCCCTAGTACTTTAGACAGGCAACTTGTGAGGACTATGGGTCAGTAATTTGTTAGATCTTTGCCATTTTTTAGTATGGGAATAATGCCTGCATTTTTCCATGATGGAGGAAAGGTATGTTCTTTCCAGATTCTAAAGTAAAATCTTAAAAGATTTACTAATTAATTCTCTGACAAATGCTTATATGTTAAATTGTAATATGTCAAATTGTTTCTAGTAATAACATGACTTTTTTTTTTTGTCTGCAATCTTAATTTTTTAAAATTATTTGAGTAATTATCAGGTCTGGATGTGAGAGAAAGGCAAAAGACTACAAAGATGGAATAGTCTGGTTGTTACATTTCAAATTTAGATTTTGTTTGTTAGAGTAAACACCAGATGCACACATAACTCTGTCCCACAATTGTTTCTCAATCATACTACTGTTTATATATGCCATTCAAGATTCTTTTTGGTTTTGGCATTGGACTTTCCAAAAAATGGCTTAGCATTATTCATAAGAAATAAAATTTGTTAGGGTAGGATATCATTTAAAAAATTCCATAAACTTCTCGGATTTTTAAATGTTATTTTACAATCACCATTCCACCTCGATTTAGATATTTTTTTTTGGTTTGTTATTAGAAGCTATTTTAATGGATGTATTAGTGTTTTCAATGATTATTTTTGTGAAGACCTTTGCAACCTAATCAATAACTATGAGAATTCATAATTTCTTCAGAGATATTTGCAAGGGACAAAATAAATGGCCAATCAGTGATTTCATAAATTTATATCTATTGCCAGAATTGGAATTCTGCTGGATAACAGATGAATGATCCAATTTTCGAGGAATGTTCCGAAAGTCATATTTTTGAAAGAGCACGATACACCACATGAAACAACCAACAAAAGAATCCACATCTGTGGCTGGTTCAATGATGAAAGTAACATCAGTGGAGGAGGAATGATGTATGCACAGAGTGACAAAGAAAAGAGAGTAGTAACAGACCCATGTGCCTGAGACCTGACTGATAACATGGATGGCAATGGAATTTAAGAGTCGTTATTTGGTATGAAAGAGCCCATGGAACTAATGTGTCTGTTATTTATGAATATCTACAAACCATATATGGTGAAAAGGCTATGTCTCTTTCAATGGTTAGACGCTGGTGTTTCATATTAAGGAAGGAAGACAGAGTGTGAAGGATAAAGGTCAAAGTGTGTGCCCTTCCACATTCACAAATAAACACCAAACTGCTAGAGTACAGAACATGGTGTTAGTGGATAGGCACATAACGATGTCAGACATGGCATCCACACTGCATATTAGGTCCATCCAAAACAATGCTGAGGTGGAGCATGCTATGCGACAATTCCTTGCATTGCAAGACAGTGAGTTTTACCAGAGTGGTTTCTTCAGAGTGACAGAAACTGAATGCATGCTATGACAAATGTTTCAATGTCAATTGCGACTATGTCATAAAATAGCGTAAGGTGTATAGTTCATGATAAAATGGTTTATGATTATTTTTTGAAATAAAGTTTCTGTGTGAAGAAAAATGGATAAAACTCCTTTGTAATTGGATAGTGATCATGATTATAAAGGTATAATGATCTATTCTAAATGTCCAGAATGATAAAATGGTAGGTGAACAAATTGCTAGATATAATAAATGAGATTTTCTTATAGGTGAATGAAATTAAATTGGTTGGTAGTTGTTAGAAAGGCAAAGGTTATAATCAGAAATTATTCTTTCTATTTGTGTTCCTCTTGGGTTGTTTCATTATTACTCCAAAGAATGCTGTCCATTTAAATCCCTGAGCAAAATAAAAGGTACTAAGAGTTTATTGATATGCCCAATGTCAAT
This sequence comes from Nephila pilipes, assembly GCA_019974015.1. Classification (NCBI taxonomy): domain Eukaryota; kingdom Metazoa; phylum Arthropoda; class Arachnida; order Araneae; family Nephilidae; genus Nephila; species Nephila pilipes. The sequence continues at coordinate 9,203 of BMAW01042898.1, read as the reverse complement.
ATGGATATTTAGAAGTGAAGTGCAAACTGTTGTCAAGGTTTGAATGTGAATTCTGACAGCAATGGCTTGAAGCAGAATTTGAGTGTCTGGAAAAGCATGGGATGTTAAAAAAGCAACACCACCACTCACTTTTTGAGAGAGAATATCTTTTCTAAAAAATGGGTACAATTGAGGATATTGGTCATGTCTTGAGCTGTTAAATATGTCTATTGAAGGGCAATAGTAATCAGACAGTATTTATTAATCATAGCTATCTATTTTGAGATCTTGTCTCTATATCTGTGGAGGAGGCTTGGTATGGAGAATTAAAATGAAAAGAGAAAACCCTCTAAACCCAGGATGATTCAGAAGTATCATCATCCAATATCATGTCTTTATTTGAAAGGTAAACTTTCAGTTCATCTTTGTCAACATGCTTGGAATGCTCAGTATTTTGGTTAAGTTTTTATTTTGTGAAATTTAGTTTATTTTTCCATGGGAAGTTATTTCTAGTTATGTGTAGTTTTATTGACTTATTATTTGTTTTTGTTGTATTTAATTGTTGTTTAATACCAGAGGTATCAGTGTTCTTAGGAAGTGGATTGACAGATGGGATTCTTGTGTTAATTTTTTGGTTTGCTTTTATAGTTTGGGTACAATTTGAATTTGTGTTTTCAGATGGGGAAGGTGGAGTTTCACTTGGAGATTGATTATTGCTAAACGAGAATTCTGATATTTAAGTAACAGTCTGTGAGATGGCATGACTGGTAGGTTCAGTCTGTACAGTTGTTTGGGTGCCAGTATCTATTTTTATTTTTGGAAGATTAGAGATGTGTGGGAGAGTTACCTCTTTTTATTGCAGATGAGTAAAATGAGCCATTTATGGGAATGGGTTCATTTATAATTCTTCAGGCCTCCAGAAATAAAATATTATGATTCCTTTTAATTGTTTAAATTTCTTTTTCTATTTTCCAGGAAGGATATTTCCTTGAAAAGGCATGGTGGTCGCCTTTTCAATTAAGATGGGCTCCGAATAACAATTCCAGTTTTCATGTAGGATTACAGAACACTGGGAACAAGTTTGTGGACCAAAGTTGGAAGAAATAGAAAGGCTAAACCTTTCATATTTAAAACACAGTAAAGGATTTTGTATGTACAGTTGGACTGGACTATTCAAATAAGTTATTCTTATTGATTTGGGGAGTAACGGCTGGTAAAGGTTAGTATGATATCTTTAGTGAGAAGTATTTTTCCATCACAACCTATTGTTATATGAAGCAATATAATAAATAGTGGTAAATAACAAAAAAAATTAAAAATAATGAAGTAGCTGTTTTAGCTTAAATATACCTTTTCTTCAGAACATCCTTCACAAGTGGAGAAAAAAAATCCTTAAAATATTGAGTACTGGTTTCTTGATCTAAGTACTCCCTGTCGGAGAAAAGATGCTTAATGGAAAATTTTTTGAATGAAAATAATTCATATTTGAGTTAAACTTAAAAACAGCAATCACACAAAGCATTGCAAACAATTCAAACATACAGATTTACTTAATAAAATAAGTTCAATTTTCTGATTTAATTACTTTCACATACTGGTGATATTGCTTCCAAGTGCTTTCAATCAACTAGAAAAAAGGTACTATTTCAGATATTTACAAAAAATTTAAAACAAATTTCAGCTCCTTAAATACCATGATAACTCAATTTGCTCTTTATTTAAATATATATATATATATATAAATTTCATGCTGATATTAAATCAAGTACATGTGTAGTGGGACAATTAGAAAATTATTTGCTTCAATTCTTTGCATGCAAATTTACTATTGAAAAGAGATAAAAAAAAAAAAAAAAACAGTAAAGTATTTGGTTCAGTTTACATATACATTTCTTTCAATACCTTGTTATTTACTTACTTCAAGCTCTCCAAAGTAACACCCTTATCACTTTGTGTACTAGTTTCTGAATCTGAGGATTCTCTGTAAGAGAAAAAATTTAATAGCAAAAAGTATCAAATAAAAATTAATCATGTTTGTGTCCTAGAAATATATATATATTTACATATAAACTGGTCCAAAAAGAGTACTATGTATTCATTGCATGCAACTGCACATATACATCGAAGTTTCATCAAATATTTCCATAATATATTTACTGTAATTTCATCCTTAATATTTACTTACATTAAATCATCAGAATCAACATCCTTATCACTTTGTGTACTGGTTACTTTATCTGAAGTTACACTAAAGAGAGGGAGAAAAAAAAAAAAAAAATTAGTGTTAACAGAAGTATCAACAAAAAAAAAGGTAAAACAACAATAACAAAAACTTGTCAAGGAAGAGCACCATTTATTCAGCATATATACATGGCATTTTCTGCAAATTAATCGAATTTCTTATTTTCATTACTCAATTAAACTCCCGACATAGCTGAAAATTCCATTAGATAAACTTTGCTACATTTTATGTCTGAAATTTGCCAATAAAAGTTATTGCAGTTTAAATTAACTTACTACATTCATATAATCAATATGCTACATTAAAGGAATAGTAAATTTTTAGCAGAGATGTTTAAGTTTCAAATACTTTTTAAAATCTTACTAAGTATCAAACAAGTATAAGCGATAACTTTTTACGAGATTCTACTTAAGAAAAGGAGAGATAAAAACATTTTCTAAAAAAATATTAGATGCCATACTTAATACAATTTACTTCAAAAAATAAAATCTTCAAACACAGATTAATTTTAAGAATGTCTCAATGAGTACAATAAGATACAATTTTTCTAATAGCAGGTCAATTGAAAAGTCCCCGGCCTGACACATAGATGGCGCTACTAGAATTAAATACCTATGTTTTTTAGTTAGCCCTAACCCTCAAAAGATGCGTGTATAAATTTAACAGCTGTCGGATCATTAGTTTGTGAATTATAGCATTTTGAGTGAAGCAAAAATAATTTAAATGGTAGGGAAGAAAATTTAAGAAGAAATTTTATAATATTAAATGATTATGATGAAGAAACCAAATCTTATGTAGAAATAGAAAAACCGGTCAAAGAAATAACCAAAGAGGTTAAATTAATTGATAAGGAACCGAAAATTTCTGAACAAAGTAGTTCGGATCCAACCATTCCCTCTAGGTCGGAAATCAATTGGTTTCGGAAAGCAGTACCTCGACCCAATGGATCAAGAACCGACATATATTATGGTATAGTGAGTACGAGCATGCATTTGAGATCTAGAAATGACGCTAAGGCTTACTGTGAGGCAAATGAAATCCCTAATGAACCGGAAATTTTTAATTTTATTGGTAAAAATTCATTTACTGGTATTGTAAAACAAGAGATAAATTCAAATTTTTTAAATAATTGACAATTAAAATTTAAAGACGTAAAAATACCAGATTCATTCCACGAAGCATCCAATTCCCCTCAAGCATCTAATTGGAAACCTGCAATGGAGGAGGAAATGAAAGTAATCAAGGAACAGAAAGTATGGACATTAGTTGAAAAGCCAGTGAATGTAAAAATATTAGGAAGCAGATGGGTATTTACATTAAAAACAGATTCACAGGGTGATATCTTGTGGTTTAAAGCCCGTCTTGTAGCACAAGGTTTCCGACAAGAAAGAGGCGTTCAATATGACCAGGTTTTTAGTCCAGTAGTAAATTTTTCCATAATATGATTATTTTTTTCTATTTTAGTAGGTGGGATGAACTGGTATCATATACAATTAGATATCAGATGTGCATATCTGTATGCCTCACTGTCTGACAGGATATATATGAATCCGCCAAAGGGTTTTATCGACTCCAGAAAACCGAATCACGTCTGTTTATTGCAGAAGGCTCTATACGGATTACACCAAAGCGGACGTGAGTGGTATCATGAATTACATAAAGTTTTGGAATCTTTAAATTTCATGAAACTGGAATGGATAAACTGTGTCTATTGTTATGACAGGCAGATTATTTTATTACTATATGTGGATGATATTATTTTATTAGGAAAGCAAGAAGATAGAATTTATAAACTAATAGATGTTTTAAAACAGAATTTTGATATAAAAGTTTTGAGAAAAACTGTTAAATTATTAGGGGTAAATTTTGAGCAAGAAATGGGTAAACTTTACATAAACCAAACTGATTATATCGAAAAGGTTTTTGATCAGTTTAGGAATTATAAGCCTCCAATTGTTTCTCTGCCCATTTCAAAAAGTATTGTACTTTAGAAACTGGACTGCCCACAAACTAATAAGGAAATCAAAGAAATGGAAAAATTACCCTACAGAAATTTAATAGGATGTTTATCATTTATAGCAAGCAGAACACGTCCAGTTATTAGTTATGTAGTGAAAAACCTTTCGCAATTTCAAAATAACCCAGGCAAAGCTCATTGGGAAGTGTTATTAAAATTATTAGGTTATGTTTATTATACAAGGGAAGATAAATTGAATCTATCCGGTAATACATCAATAAATTGTTTTAGTGACACAGAATATGCATCTAATAGAGATGACTGTGTTTCAGTTGGGGGTATATAATTTTTTGTGAACAGGGTGTTATTTCTTGGCAGACATCGAAACAACGTAGTGTCTCTTTATCCACTATGGAGGCGGAATACATTGCTTTGATGGATGCTGCTAAGGAGTTACTTTGGATATTAAGAATTGTCGAGGAATGTAAGGAATTGGGAATTTTTTCCAAAGAAAGTTTTGAATTCAATTTATTTTGTGATAATAAAGCAGCAATAGATTTTTCGAATTCTGCTAATGAAAATTCTCGAACAAAACACATTCATATTAATTATCATTTTTTAAGAAATTTAGTGTCGGAAAATTTATTTAATTTAAAGTATATGGCTAGCAAACAGAATTTTGCTGATCTATTTACGAAATCCCCAACTAAGACAACTTTATCAGAGTTTAAGAAGAAAATACTTTTTAGGGATAAAAATTAGTTCTAATAGTTGGAAAGTTTGAAATATTAAGTCCATTGTTATTGGAAATAATCTTTGTTAATGGACAGGGATTTGGAACTTTTTATGTCAAACTATATAATTGAAAATAGGCTATAATTCAATACTATGTATAAAAATATAAGGTATATCAAATATTTTTTGTGTGTATATATATAAATATGAATCTTTGTATATCTTTAGATTTTATATACTAGCACTAGAAAGTGGTTTGATTTTTGTAACATCACCCAGATGTGTGGGAGGCGAGCCAATTGTTATCATATCGCGGTAATCTCTTGGAATTATGTGTTGCCGATATGACGTCATCAAACGCATCTGGCAATGGAATCGGGAATTTGCATTCGACGGTATTTTTCAGTTACGTTATACAAAGTTATTTTTCATTGGATGCCAATTCTTAACTGTCGAGTTGATGGTGTCGAATGCAAATTCCGGAGTATATATACAGGAGATCTTAGTAGATTGAGTTTAGGATGGCCAAATGAAATCTGGGATGCTGGAAGAGATCTCAGATGGCTGTATGAGATCTTGTGATGGTTGATGAGACTTTGGCTATGATCGATGTGACCATCGCTATGATTCTGTAGCTTTCAGCTTAATAAGTGATGTTATTAGAGTATTGTAAATATGTATATAATAGTGTAAATAAATTTATAATTTTAAAATATTAGAGTCTGTCTTACTCTGTTTGTGGCAATTATTTATCAAAGGCCAACTCAGGTAGGCCAACAGCCCAAAAGACGTTGTTACCGACGAAAACAATAAAAAAATCCACAAAATGACTTTGAATGACCGTAAATTGAAATTGAATGAAATAGCAGACACTCTAAAGATATCAACTGAAAGTGTACATCATATCATTCATGAATATTTGGGTATGAGAAAGCTCTGTGCAAAGTGGGTGCCGCGCGAGCTCACTTTTGACCAAAAACAACGACGAGTTGATGACTCGGAGCAGTGTTTGAAGAGGATCAAGCGTAATAAACCTGAGTTTTTGCGTCGATATGGGACAATGGATGAAACATGGCTCCATCATTTCACTCCGAAGTCCAATCGACAGTCATCCGAGTGGACTGCACACGATGAACCCGCTGCAAAGCGTGGGAAAACGCAACAGTCGGCTGGCAAGGTTATGGCGTCTGTATTTTGGGATGCGCATGGAACAATTTTCATTGACTACCTTGAAAAAGGAAGGACCATCAACAGCGACTATTACATAGTGTTATTGGACCGTTTGAAGGACGAAATCGCCGAAACACGGCCGCATTTGAAGAAAAAGAAAGTGCTGCTTCACCAAGACAATGCACCGTGTCACAAGTCAGTGAAAACGATGGCAAAATTAGATGAATTGGGCTTCGAATTGCTTCCTCATCTACCGTATTCTTCAGATCTGGCCCCCAGCGATTATTTCCTATTCTCAGATCTCAAAAGAATGCTCGCTGGGAAGAAATTTTTGTCGAATGAAGATGTGATTGCCGAAACTGAGGCCTATTTTGAAGCAAAGGACAAATCGTACAACAAAAATAGTATCGAAAAGTTGGTGGGTCGCTATAATCAGTGTATCACCTTGAAGGGAATTAGGTTGAATAAAAAAAAACTAATTTTGCCAAAAAAATGTGTTTTACTATCGTAGGCCGGGGACTTTTCAATTGACCTGTTATATAACAAGATACATAATAAGAAGAGACAAAATTAATAAAGTTATCTCTTAGGTTTACTCATACATTTTGTATATTGTATGCTGTTCACAAACTTACTTCAAAAATACCAGAAGAAATTTCCATTTCCTTTCCATTGCAGTGGTTTCTACCACAATGAACATAAGAAAATGTTTATTAGGAAAAGCTTCAAGTGAAAACAATTCATATTAAGTCAAATTAAAAAAATTACACATTGTATACCAAGCAACTTTCAGCGCATATGATTGCAGTTTAAAGTGCAGTTTTGAAATTAAGAGTTAATTTGCAGTTTATGAAATCAGTTTAATTTTCTATTCGAATTACTTTAATACTTGAAGCTGTTGCTTTCGTATGCTCTAAATTGCCTAGAAAATCACACTCTAGTAATTCACAAATAAAAACTATTTCACTTAAAAACAAATTTAGCTTTTAAAAAATAGGATATGCTCAATTTGCTTTATTTAAAAAAAATATAAATCTAGTGCACATATTAATTTGAGTCTACATACAGCAGGATGATTAGATAATTATTTCCTGATACTTTGCATGAAAAGGGAAATAAAAGAACCAATTTAAAAATAATAAAATAGATGTTTCAGCTTACATGTGTCTTTTATTCAATATTTCTTTTGCACGCTCAAAAACAAAATCATTAAAACTTTGAGTGTTGGTTCCTTGATCTTTGGAAGTCCTGTAAGAGAAAGGACACTTAAAAGGAAAATATCTAAAGAAAAAAAAATTATATTTGAGTTTAATTAAAAAAATATATAGCTATTATACAATACATTGCAAACAATTCCAAAAAATAGATATGCTTACAAAAATTAGTTCAACTTTTTGTTTTAATTATTTTGAAACACTCTGGATGTTGCTTCAATGTTCTTTAACTCAACTTGTAAATGGAAATAAATAATATATTCATAAAAAAAAAAAAAAAAAAAAATCATTTAAAATATGTCTCACAATTGTAAACACTATGATCAAAACACAACAATTTGCTTTATTTCAAAATATATAAACCTCATTCACACAAAATTGTACAATTAGGAAATTATTTTCATGCATAGGTTTCTAATGAAAATAAATTAAATATCTGGTTCAGCTTACATATATATTTTATGCAATGCTTCATAAATTAATTTCTTCACACTGTAATAAATAACATCTTTTTTAAACTCAGTATCAATTGCTTGATCTAAGAAAATCCTGTAAGAGAAAAACATTCAATAAACCAAAAAAAAAAAAAAAAAAGGAATTGATCCAGAAGTAACAATATTTAATGCATACAAATATATATAAACAAATACACACACAAATATATATACATAGAATTATGTGCAAGTAAAACCATTTTACATTTATAGATAAATATTTACATATTGAAATAAGGTAAGAAATCCTAATTATTTTTCATACGATTCTATGAAAGAAATTCATTAATAAAAATTTTAATTTGTTAAAATTAATTTCAGGTTTTAATACGTTTACAAATTATACACATGATCAGTGATGCTCAAATTTATAAAAAAATGTATTATTCCTTCTAAATAACCAAAAAGTATATTACATAACGTTTTCCATGATGGAAAGAATTTTTTCTTTACAAATCAACTTTAAGATTTTTAAGTAAAATGATTGACTCCACATACTGTACTACAAGAAATATAATTTCCATACATGTATTAATTTCGAAAAATATTTGACAACAACAATAATATAAAAAAAAATTAAAACTGTGTAAAATAAGATAAATAACAGAAAAAGGATTAATTAAGTAATATTTTAGGATTGCATAGACATTTACTACATTGCTTTATCTTTACAATTACAAAAATGTCAGAAGCAGTTTCCGTATTGTCCACTATTCAGATATTAATGAAAAAAATTCTTTAAAAAATCTCAGCTACTTACATTGAATTACAACAAAAATAATTTCAAATAATATAAATACCATGCACATAATAAACCTTGTACATGTGAAGTTAGAAACATACTTTCTGCAATTCTTTGCATTAAGGTTGCTAATGGAAACAAAAATTATAAAGTACCTGGACAAATTAACATATATTTCGTTAATTGCCTAAAAATTTACTTACTTTGAAATATCAGAAAAAACATCTTTATCTCCTAGAGTACCGGTTTCTTCAGCTGAAGATATCAGATAACTAAAAAAAGAAATTAAAAGCATAAAGAGTATTAAAAAAATATTTGTGTAAAGCAATAACAAAAGCTTGTAAAGTAGAGCCCTACTTATTCACAGCATACAACTCCCTATACATACAGAGGTTAGGATCAAATTACATACATTTTGTTTACTTAAAAAATATTTACTTACTTCGAAACGACAGAAGCGATATTCCTATCACTTGCTGTACCACTTTCTATATCTAAAGATACCCTGTAAGAGGAAAAAAATAAATAAATAAAAATTCACAAAAAGTATTAAAAAAATGTGGGTTAAACAACAATAACAAAAACATGTCAAAGAAGAGCACTATTTATGCAATGCATACTACTGCCCACATACACAGAGGTTTCTTTAAATTAATCAAATTTTCCATTT
>BMAW01042891.1:0-28078 GCA_019974015.1 Nephila pilipes | reverse complement strand
TAAATATGGTGTGAAGATTTAGAAAAAAGCTATGGGCTACATGGTGAGATCGGTAGCAGCAGCACCACCTGGTATCGAAACGTGAAGTTAACGTTTCTATCTTTAGAATTATAAAAAATATTGGGGAGGGGGGGGGGGAAATCAATTACAATGTTATAGAGCGTTCTCGATTTAACACGAAGAGACATCTTACACGCAAAAATAAAAATAGAACGTGTAAAACGCGCGTTTTTGCAGGGAATGTTGAAAGACGTTGCGATTTTTGGAATTTTATCTTGAACCAGATAATAGGGAAGGTATCGATCGTGGAAGATGTTATGTAGACGAATCAGACACGCCTTTCAAGCAAATTAAATGCACAATCGACGTAACACGTATTATGGGACGATGAGAAATTCAACATTTCTCGTTGAAATTCGGCATCAATTACAGTGGGCAATGCTGGATGCGATATTTTCAAAAACATGCGCGTAGGTCCCGTTTTTTTTTTTTTTTTTTTTTTTAAAGACAAGTTAACGCGATGTATAAAGTTTCTTCAGAAAATAATCCGATTTCGTTGAAAATTTGTTCCATCTTCGACTTCAAAACGTATGGTTCCAACAGTAAGCAAAACCCACTGCATCCCATTTTTGAAATCAATAACGTAATTGTGAGTTTCAGATTTTAATATAGACAGTATTCCTTCTACCGGTAATCCGGCATATATCGGACTAGAGCATCACTGAATTACCGAATCCACGGGTTACTGGAAAATCACTAATAATAATAAAATTAAACAGGAAAGATTACGCTTTATATTGCATAAAATTTACTACTGTACACTTAAATAAAGTATCAAACGTACGAAGTAGTTAAAGTGCAAGAAATGTATTGTGTTTATTCAGTTGAAGTGGATGGTATAAAATAATTTTCTGTGACTTGCCAGCTGGATGGCTGAAATATCGAATTACAGTCGTAGTACAGTATTTGAAAATACTTCAGAAAAAGAAAAAAGGAAGTACATATAATCATGCAGAAACAATTTCCCCCCCCCACCTCTTTCGAGTGCATTGTATTCTATGTATTTAAAAGCAATAATCTAGCTTTGTGAAGAATTGTGGAATTATACTCCACAGGATTAATATTAAGCTCCAAAACGAAGAATTGTGGAATTATACTCCACAGGATTAATATTAAGCTCCAAAACTTTCGTAACTACGAGAGCCCTAATCTTGTCATAATCTACTTAAACTTTGAAATACAAGCGTATTTGATCTAACCATATCATATCCGCACGCACTGTGGTGCTCCGTGTGGAGTACTGCACATATTGCGAGTCTTTTACGTGCTAGTCAAAAAGGATCGGGGTCAAAATTATAATATACCAATACCTACTTGTAACGTGTACTTGTCCAGTCTGATCCCATTGTGCAGATACAACCCTAGACATTTTTGAAAACAGTAACCCTTAGAACAATAGTTAAAGTAAGTTGGTGCATGTGAAATACAGATATAAGAAAATCTATAAGATACCCGTCCCTCAAAACATTCATTAAAAATTATCCAAAAAATTATTTCATAAAACCGATACTTCCACCAATGGAACAATTCAAGCCATTGAAAAATAAACCCCAATTAGAAGCAACCCACAACTACTTATACCTAGAAAATTTTTGATTGACTAATTATTTATCATTCCTTTAAAAAAAAAAAAAAAAAAAACCACTTTCCAAAACCTCCACAACTAAAATTCCCCAGATCATACAAACCCCGCCCCTCCACTGATAACTAACCTCCACAACATCCAATGAAAATTCACCCTCTTGAAACCGAGAGAAGGAAACTTACGACAATCTGCGAAACTACCAGACTGGACAAACAATCAGGATACTCCCATCTCTGCTGCCGTCACTTTTAATGATTTTTCAAAATTCAAACAATATGATAAATTTTAACCTTATGCACTTAATTTTTTTTTTACTCAGTCTCATAAAGTACTAATAATCTAGTAATGGAAAAAAATTTCTTCCAATCACTACTTTCTTAAAATTTTCATCAAATATATCAATAGGTTTATTTTGAAATCCAACACCACTGTATCAATTGAAATATCTACACCTTAAATTTCTTAATATAAATTACAGATAAAATATCCTTAGTAATAATGTTTACTTTTAAAATTTCTTACTATTACTCACTCTAAATTTCATGTAAATTATTTTCATTTTTATCATTATTAATTTTTAACCCCTGGGCAAGTGTGATAACCATGTTCTGTCTCTTCAAAAACAGTAGTAAATTCTGGGGATCAAAGTCCGAGAGGCTTATGCACCCCAAAAAATAGAATTCCACATCTGTAACGCGTGCTGATCTTGCTCAGGTATGTAACTACTCAAAAATAACCGTTTTCGTGAAAAGTTGGAAAGTTTATTACTTTTTTTTTATTAAAGTCGACATATTTACAATTTAAAAAAAGGTTTGCATTTGTTTTAATTTGTTGTAATGTAAGTATGTGATTTTTAAAATGAATTAAATGTTTATTGGTATTTTCTGGTAAACTGCGATTTTAATTTTTTTTATTACGAAAAATCTCATTTCTTAAAAAGTGTTTCTTATAATCAAATGAAATTTTACCACACTGTTCTGTATATATCTAGGTATGTTGTGAACCTCAAACATAGCTTTTAAGTATATAATTAATTATTTTGCAGCTATTTTTAATATTAAAAAATATTGTGTGTATATATATATATATATATATATATATATATATATATATTGTAAAATCATGCTTATAAGATTTGGTATAACTCAGTAAGTTTAAAAGATGATTGCATTTTTCCTACATCACAATACAGATATATGTATATTAAATACATATTTCAAACAAAAAGGGAAATATATTGATTAAAATTTGTTAAATAAACTTTAGAATAAATGTCCATATTTACTAAATTTTAAGCAAATATGGCCAAAATTTTAAAAATAAAAAAAAAGTTCATTAAAAGGACTTTTGAATTTACAATTTTATAGACTAGTTTTATAGACTAGAACAGGGGTCGCCAAACTTTTTTGATCATCGCCCTCTATATAATTTTTCGAAATCTCCATAGACCCCCCCAAAGGTAATTTTCAGGTAATTAAAATAGAACTATATATTAGTCTAAATATTTAATAAATCAGAAACAGTAAGTAAAGTAGCTACAGATTTTTTACTTCTTAATGAGATGAGTGTGCCTGGTGTTTCTTGGCAAGGTTCGCTATATTGGGTTCGAAATTAGTCAATTTTAACCGTAAATCCCCTCGAAGCTCCACATTTAATTTATTTCTGTTTTTAGTTAAAATTGAATTAACGTGACTGAAACTGGCTTTAACCATATACGAACTTTGAAACCCAGCATAAATGGCTGAGCCATTTCGTAAAGTTTCACATATTTTTGCTTTATATTTATATTAATCCAAAATTTATGTATTGTCAAATTTTTAATAAGCGTTTTTGCTTCAAGATTGGACAATAGTTCAGCAGGCTCATCTTGTATGTTGATGTCGACGTTATCAATTTGCGCCGAAAATGGCGCAATAATCCAATCAGGGATGTCGATGTTTTCCAAATCAACAAAGCGCAGTTTAAATCGTCGCTTAATTTTTGAAGATGATTTTTATATATTTCCAAGTCTTCTTCTTTTATTTTTAATTGTTGCAGATTTGAAAAATACTTATAATCCTTACGTAGCAATAAAGATCTAAATAAGTTTAATTTTACTTGGAAGCCTAACAGTATTGTCCGAGCTTGGATAATTGTTACATCTTTTCCTTGCAGTTTTGCTTGAACATCATTAAATTTTCCAAATAAGTCTGCTAAATAAAAAGTATGGTTCTGATTGTTTTGGAGTTCATTGCTTAGAACAGGATTTATTTCGTTCAGAAATTCTGTCGAGGAGTCAAATAAATTGACGAGCCGTTGCAAGCATACATCTCTAGACAACCATCTAACCATTATTTTATTTTCTATAAAGAATATAATATTAAGTCAATTATAAAAATATTTTAAATTTTTACGTACGCAGTTAGATATGTGTGATTTGTGTATTAAGAACTGTTTTTCCTTCGAGTCCCAATAGACCCCCATTCGACCCCTTGGGTCAGATAGACCCCTACTGTTGTTAGAAACTAGACCCTGGAATTATAGACGTGTTACTGACTAGAATTTTCTTAAAACATGCAAGTTTCCAAAAATTTCCTTTTTTTTTCTTTTTTTTTGAAAAAAGTGCTGCCAAAGGTAAATACATATCAAGACATTAGAGACTATGTGTTCAAGTTGACTTTTATAATAAACAACGCACATTCTGGAGATTTTAGGGGATGGAGCTGGTCCCTCGACGCCCTGATCTCTTCAACGCCTACTGGTACGTAGGTACCGCCCTTTAGGAAATCACTTGGTTTAGATTCAAGAAAAAAGCTTTTCTGTCCTTTGAATGAAAATACTTAGGTGTCACAATATATGGAAAGAATGAAATAACAGATACTTGAAGAAAAGGAAAAACTTAACACGCTATCGAGATAAAATAATTCATGCGACTCCATTTTCTTTTCCGTTACTTGAGTAAAGAAAAGGAAACGAATAAAGAAAAGACAAAAGTAATAATGACCAAGTTTCTAAGGAAAACGACGAAGTAGAAAAAGTCATGGAATCCATTAAGACGAGTAGGATGTGTTTACTCCATTTGCATAAAGAAGACGATTTTAAAATCGCCATTTTCTTTTATTTCGCAATGACCAAAACTCTCAAACGACAAAGACATAAGAGTTTCAAGGTAAAATTCCGGCTAATTTTGAAGAAAGAAATAAACTATATTCAATTATGATAAACTATATTATGATGCAGGACGAAAGTAGATTATATCATGTATCAGAAGTAAAAGAGATAGTTTTACCCGGGGAAAAATATCAATTTACTAATACTATTTTATTGATTTATAAGATAGTAAAATCGTTTGAGCTAATTTCTGCGAATTACTTTTACTGTATAGTTTCGAAGAAAGGAATACATAACTCCTAGAATAAATATTTAAGATAGGATTTTTAAGTTCTTTTCTAATGGATGAAAAACATTATTTTCCTTTCTACTGTTCTATTCAAAAGATTTTGATCTTTGAATTAATTGGAATTCTCAAATTTAAATGCTTCATGGATAGAATGTAATTTCTATCTTATAGATAACTGCTCTGACCTCGTTGGTTTAATTCTTTAACCTATTCTTTGATTACGTGTTCTTAAATTAATCCTCGAGACACAATTTGAATGTATTTCTGCATTAGATTAACTCTACACAATTACTGCATGTGTTCTCATTCGATTATTTTACACACCCATAAGAAAATAAAGTCGTTAACGTATTTTTAGGAATAAAATTTTGTTTTAAATTAATACTATATATATATAGTATTAATTTTGTTTATTTATGTCACATGAACCTTTTAGGTAATTTTTTTCTAAAATATTTAAGATATTGTTTTGAAATATGAGTGTTATTTAAATTACTTTAGCAATTCTTAAATTTCTAAAAATATTTTTCTGCTGTCATGAACATAAGAGCTAACTTTTATTACACCGCTGCCCATTAAAATGGCAACACCATGAAGGAAAGCAAATACAAAAAAGATATTTACTCTACATATACAGTATGGTATGAAGACAAAATGATTAAATTTGCAAGCAAATTGGGGGTTTACAGGGAGGCGAAATCAACAGATACAGCTGCCATCCCTAGAAAATAAACGGTCCTTAACCGGTTAGGCATTGAGTCGAACTGGGCTTGGATAACAGAAACGAGCAACTCATTCCATGCTGCTTCAAATCTGTACCACACCCCCTCTACAGTATGAGCTGGAGAGGGTTGATGTACCAGTCTCTCAGCAACCCATGACTAGATGTTTTCAATGGGTGACAGATAAGGAGACCATGCAGGTCATGGCATCAATCGAATACCCTGTGTATCGAGGATAGTCATAACTGGACGTGCAGCACGAGGTCTTGCAAACTTTTTTTGGAAGAGGGCGTTTGGAAGACTTCGAAGATATTGGGTGTAAGATGCCAGAAATGTACCGACCTACGTTCAAACTACAGTCGATCCGAACTAGAGATGTGCGTGTTGTGTACCCAAAGAGTGCCCAAACCATCACACCAAGTACGGGGCCCCTATGCCGATATCGAATGCAAGAAGGCGACGAGTTGTCTTCTCGAGGCCTCCAGACACGTATGCGGCCATCAGAATACTGTACGCAGAGTTGAGACTCGTCTGAAATGACGACATTGTGCCTTTCCTGTATCCAGCTTTATCGTTCAGCGCACCAGAGTCGCCGTCTCTCTCTATGCTGCATTGTCAAGGGAAGCCGATTTAATGGTAACCTTGCTATCAATCCACTCGTCTGCAAACGTCATCGCACCGTACGAACGCATATTGAGCGTGCTGCAAACATGCCCATTTCCTGACTAGTGGACCGTGACGTGATTGTACGGTTTTGTAAGGCCGACTTCACAAAATGTCTGTATGTCCTCTCTAACATTAGTCATGAGAGTGCGTGGAGATTCTGCATGCCGTTCAATATGATTCACGGGAACCCATTTATTCCATATTCTCACGACACTGGTGGGATTTCAACCAGTGCGAGGGACGATATCACGGAACGATAATCCACACAAAGATCCTGCCTCTATCGAATTCTGACACTTGCTGATAAGCATTTCTTCTTCTTATATATATATATATATATATATATATATATATATATATATATATATATATATATATATATATATAATTTCATCATCGGACTCGAAAAATAAAGAATCTTTGTCAATATCTTCAATAGGTTCAACATCCATTGATAATAATGAAAAAATAAATAAATTATTTCTTGATTTTAAGGGATGATTCCACATTGAAAGAGTACTCCTTTTAAAGAACAGCGTAAGCGAAAAGAAATTCAGCGCGCATGTGCATGAACGACAAGAACATTGAACTCATGAAAATGAACAGATAGAGGGCAAAAGAACTGAGAACAATGAACAGTTGCAAAAGAACGGAAGAACTGATTTCAGAGTCTTCTTCCCATGTCAGGGAGGGGGAACGGTTTCGGAACAGCAAAGAACACTATCCTAGCAGAACACTAAACTGAATGTTCATGCTCCTTTATATGAATTGGTTCAAAAGATTAGGTTGATCTTTTGATCCCATCTCTATTCGTGGAGTGGACGCGGTAGCCTAGTGGTCTTGTTCGTGATTGATTATGTTTTCATCAAGTCATTAGTTCGAGTCCTGATGCAACTAAAGACCTGCCGCGTATTGGTGCTGATGCATGTTAAGTCTGGTCGAGGTTTACCTGTTGGTGTGGTGTGGAGTTTTTTGGGGGAAGGGACCAGCACAGGTATTGTCCTTGTCATTTGACCGATGTTCAGAGGTCCGCCACCAATAGCCCTTGTGTTGCCTCTCAGTGTGACATTAATAAACTATCAGAATCACGCCCTATTCGTATTGTTGAGAAAAATTTTTAGCTCCTTTGTCCTTTTTTCCCTACGGGGCGATAAAAAGAAAGAGTTATTGTATAATAAAGGGATTAAATAAAAAGTATACTAAATAAAGAAGAATTATTCATTACTGATCGGCAAGGATGTAAATAAAAAAAAAACAGGGACAACATATTCGAATTTCAAATTATGAAGTAGAAAAATTCAGGGGAAAAAAAAACCCGCCGTACTTCTAAAAATTCCATTAAACATAGAAGAATATATTCTTTCATCAATATTTTTAACTTTTAAAGACATATTGTCCGTCGTATACTTACAGAGAGAAAGTAAAGTGCCTTAAATGCCTCAATTTCAGAATATATCTTTTAGATTTTTAAAGAAAACCCCAAGGAGAAATGCGTGGTTAAGATTATTCTCAAAGCAAATTATGTAAAAATTGTTTATCAAGTACTTCCTTTTCAGCATAAAATGTGAATTTCTGATGAGATATTCTTCGAACAATTTGCAATTGTTGTGACAGTAATAATTTATAAATTCTATCGGCATTAAAATACAAGTCTGAAAATTCAAATAGGTTTTCAATACATAAGAATTTTTTTAAAATTTATTAATGTCGAGTGTTTTATAAAATCATATTTATTTCTTCACAGGATGTCGGGATCTCTAATAATCTGTCGAATATGAAGGATACATAACACCGTACATTTTTTTTAAATCAAGTGTTAAACAGACGAGCCATTTCTTTGAGAGAAATCAAATTTATTCCGTTCTTTTATTGGAGCTATTTCTGAGTTCTGAAAATATTCAAATGTTCTCATATTTCAACTAGAAATACTCATATTTAAACTTGTCGTAAATTCAGATACATGTGTGTGGGAAAACAGGGCAACACTTTTGAAGAATAGGAGTTTGTAGAAAAATAGATTCTCCAACCAATGTATTGACCATTTATTTTTTATGTAGAAACAGCCATGGAGAGTAATGCATCCATTTTAACTTAAAGTCCTTTATTTCTGCGAAGTTGTGCATGATTCGAAAAACAGAAACATTTGAAAGCTAATGCAGAGAGGAGCGAATTATATAGCTAGCATTAAAATGAAGGAAGAGCGGCTAACGTCAGCGGCAGGTTTTATTCTTGAAAAAACAGGGAACCCCCGCTATTCTGTTTACGTTGCAATTAATAAGGACTCGGAAACATTCTGAAAAATAGAGATTTAGAGCCAGAGTGACAGTTGCAGTAAAAAGCACAAGAAAGTTGGTTGGTAGAATTCAACTGGTGTTGAAAATAGAGAGTACGTCGAGAAAGAGAAAGTTAAAAAGAAGAAAGAAAGGTGATTACTCGGAATTTTTTTTTCATCACATACACACATATATATCCGTCGTAATTTCCCTAAAGAATCTAGAGGGTATATAAACTTGCACGTCGTTGAAAAATCAAACCAATGAACCTTTCCCCTGCGTCCTATATTTTGAGAAATGTCCATGATTTCGGTCTTCTGAGATTCACCCGTCAAGTTACAACAAGTTACAGTACTATAAAATGATTAAAATACCCTCCTTAGGCACACAAAAAAGTATAAAATGTACTAATAAATTCACAAAAACAATGAGTCTTAAATTCGGTTTTTCATTCTGCCCCAGTGTCATAAAGTTCTAATTTACCATCCCACCCGTGTCGAGTGAGCTACTTCCCAAATACTGCAGTTTAGGCTCCTTTTACTACTTATTTTCACCAGGAGTCACATCTAATAGAATTTAATAAACAGAAGATCAGTTACTGCAAATCATTCCTATCTCTAAAACATAAGTAATAATAAAATAATACTGACAGATTACCATTCACTATTTACCATCACTTTCAATTCTATTTCTCTTACGTATCGCTATCCTCAAATCTATTCATTGCATTTCTTACCATAACCTAATTTGCCTAGATCACGCTTCATTTTATTGGGAAGGAGTTGGAAATTAAATTTTAAAATCAGAAAGTACCCCCAGATGTTAGTTAAAGGAAAGTTCGCGAATACCCCCAGCGTCATAAAGCGTTCAAAAAACTCAATCAAATGAATGATCTTGAAAAGTGTTTGAGATATGAGATAAGGAAAAAACTAATTATGAATTCAACCGAGCATGAATTTTAACGGATGATCGAAAAAAGGAAATACTTTGGCAACAATGAAATTCGAAATCAGTAAAATACAAACCCCAACATCTGGAAGAATGAAATCGAGAGGAGTTAACGACGGCTGCAGGAATTTTATCTGTTGCTTCACTCGTACCAGATCCAGAAACGAAGTTTGGTCAACAGGTATTATCTGTTGTCCCAATTATCGAGTTGGCGACAGTCGTTCTTTTTCCTTCTCAGTGCTGTGGTGGGTCGAGTCCCGGAAATGGTTTGTTTGGTGACCGCACATTTTTGCACGGTGAAATCTTGAGGAATTCGAACACTTCCGCCTTCTTTCGCAACAGGTGGGCGGAACACTTTCCCTCCTTTTCTCAACAGAAAGGAAGACACTGAGCCGCCATTTACAGTACCTGACTCATGCCCTTGCGTCACTCTTTTAGAAAACGAGAGAATTTTGCACCGAACTTTGCCGGTTGAGGCTGTCAGAAAGCTACCTACTTGGTTAAAACTTGCACATGTACTGTAAAAAAATTCTCGTTTAATGGCGGAATATAACGGGCAATTAAAATGTTATTTAGAGGGGGGGGCTGAATTGTCCTATTTAAATTTAAAACAATAGCATATTGTGTATGACAATCAATACTTTAATAACACATAAATTAATAAAACACGAAATAGTTGTAAGTTAAAGCATGTAACTTTAATGACAAACGTCATAAACGTCAAATTGATTGACTGTTTTCATTAGAGTCGCTTTAAAAGAAACAAGACGATTACTAGCGTCGAAACTTGTAATTCTGAATCTCGGTAAAGCGATGAGGACGACATCTGAACTGACACTTCTCTTTCCTAACTTTCACACCACACCAACATGAGGACTTGAAGCCTCGACACATTTAAGGCGCATCAGTCTCGCTATGTATATAATTTTAATATTGGACTACGGATGGAGATACACATTTTTAGAGCAGTTTCTTCTATGAATTTCAAAGTCTTGTTGGTGTTTACTAATCTAAGTTAATTTTTTTTTTTGTGTGTAACTTAAAATTTAAAAAGATTACTTGGTCTAGGTTTATAACTATTACATTTTTTTTGGAAAAGTATTTGTTAATAAATTATTTAGTTCTGTATATGCAATCAATCGATCAACGGATTGGTGGTTATGTTTGTTGATATCGCCCTATAGGACAGAGACGAAGTTGTAATTGTATTGAAGAGCAAAAGTTATATTTTCTTAAGTTTTAAGTTAATTTTTAAAATATGTATTGATGGGTTTAGATGGATTTTAAAATGAAGGTTATTTATTTTGGTTTTAATGCATTAGTTTATCTTTTTCTTTTTCCTAACTTGAATTTCTCTTCGTTTCTGAAATTTTCAATGTTCATGGCTTATACTTTAATTGATAATGTAATTACAGAAGTGTGATGTTGTATCCGTAAAACTGGTTTAAAACACACAATTCCCATTCCAAAATACAGGACAATATTTATCTTACTTTGTCTCCATTTTTGTTTTTTATTATTTCTTTTTTTTTCCCCTTCTTCTTGATATTACTATGTTTTGGAGCAGCTTTGTATTTAACTTATTTGTAATTTTTATTTAATAGTTTACATATGATTTTATTAAAATTATGATGTATATATTTTTTTCATTATAAATTTGTTAACGTTTTTAATTTAGAACACTGTTTTATTTCTTAAATTTGTATGGTTATTTTAATAATTTACTAAAACTCTTTCATTTAATTCACCAATATTTGTAGGTTTTTAGTTCCAATATATTTTTTATCTGTTTTCAGAGGTTGTAATCTATATTTTAATAGAATTTTTTAAATTAAATATTGTTTGATTAATATTAATAATTAGTTATGCAACGTGCGCGCGTGCCCACTCACACAGTTATATATATATATATATATATATATTACCAATCCTTTTCAAATCTTGAACTGCAATTTTCACTCTTGCTACAAAACCTTCGCTTCGCAGAACCGCGCGTGTTATGCTGGTACCACGAACCCTTCTTGATGAATTAAAGTTTGGAAGCATTGACTAAAAATTCAATATTCCTGTGAGATATTCTTGAAAAAATGTTCGCATTTAATCATAAGCAGGCAGACGGTACTTTATTTTTCATGCCTGAATAAAATCACATATTAATAACAAATAAATAAATAAATTTCCATGTTTCTTTCGAAAAGGACGCATAGAAGTAACTAAAAAACTATTTTAAAAAAAGTTTTAAATTGGAGAAACACGGCTCCAATTGTTCTTATATATATATATATATATATATATATATATATAAGGAAAAAATAAAATAAGTTTTTAATTTAATTTTGGATTTAAATTAAAAAATAAGTGTAACTTATAATTAAATAATAGTGGGAAATTGATTTTATATTTTTCAAATAATGGAAATAAAATGTTCCCCGCGTTTCTTTAAATTAAACTTTGAGTTTTCGAGAAATGCTTTAAATACGAATATAGTAGATTTTTATGGCAAGATGGTTGCTTTTTTGAAATCAAATAGAAAGAATAAAACACCGAAGGAATCAATGACTTTTCTATATCTGAATCTCAATTTTTCACGAAAATAATACAATCTATAAATAAATAATAGTGGGAAACTGATTATACATTTCCAATCTCTCATCGGGTATATTTTCATCATCTTCTTCACTCCCAGAAAATCCAGACCGAAACATAGAGTTATACGCGAGTATAAACAAAAAACAAAAAAAATAGCTAACAACAATCTTCCCAGAAACCGGTAATGAAATTGTGATAGGTCCTGCCATCGCAATGGAATAACTGGATATCAGAGGTAACATCAACTTTCGGAACATGTAAACTTGAAATGAAGAAACGCGAAGAAGTATTCGTTTCAAGATCATTATCCTACCGAAGATCTGGAACAAAGAAGGCCCAAAGTCAAGGTAATTCAGGATCAAGGCAAATCAGACTCGAACTTGGGAAATCCCCGATGAGTTGCGCGGGATTTCTTCACTAAATTTTGTTTCGCATAATAGAGTAGATCTTGATGCAACCCACAAAGAAGTCTTTTGTGCTCCTTTGTAAAAATATTACTAGTCAGGTTTTTTTTTTCCCCTCATTCTCTAGAATATTCTTTCTCAGCCAACCGGATGTTCTAGTAGACAATCGCGTAACCAGAGTAAACAACGTTAGAATGATAATGGCTAGTTTCGAGGAAACCGAGCAAAATAACTGCGTTTTCTCGTGAAGAAAAAGTATTTCCTTCGACTGAACCGCAACGGCGCTGCAGTCAAGGCGAACTTTTTGAGCTTAATTTGTCGAAATTCGAAAAAAAACCCTACTGAATTCCGGTACCGTGTCACAACTAGAAATATGTATACCTTTGAGTTATTTTTAGCTTTAGTAAAAAAAAAATAATAAAGTTATATTTTTAAATCAAAAACAAGTAATTTCTTACATTAGGAATTTTATTTATTTATTTTTGCTGAATTTCATTTGCTAAATCTTTAATTAGCAGTTGTACACCGTACACTTCGAAAGCACACTTTCAGCTCAAGCAAACTCTACTTCTCATCTGTCGATCGGTTTATTTTATTGATTTAAATATCGTTCACACCTTGAAAATAAGTTCTCATTAAAGTCAAGTTTTAGGGAAAATAATAAATAAAGCTATGACTACATATTTCAAGGTGTTCCAAGCATTCCAAAATTCTCGTTCCTAGTAGACGCATTCTACAAATCTTCATGCTTCAATCTGAAGTCATCAAACGATTGAGTCCAGATGCTGTTTAGAAATTTTCAAAGCTGCATCTCCTAGTCACCAGTTTGTATCCATTGGAAACCATTCAGTTCCAAAGTACTGCAGACTATTACAACAGGGTAATCAAATATTTTTAATTGTCAGTTCCATACTTGTTGTCTATTCTAGGGCTATGGCCGTCTCTGAAAGCAGAGTGTCATCGAAAATGTCCTGGCGTGATACCTGTCACACAAGTGTCACAAAATCACCTTCACTGCTGTAGAGTCGGGTAAATAATAAAATTGAACTCGAACGAATGAATTAGACTTTTAGGGACGAATCAGAGTGTTGGTCCGTGGCAAAATATAGCCCTTAAAACTGAATCTTATAATGTGTTTAAAAAAATAAGGACATTAATACGTATTAGGAAGAAAAATATTTAGCAGTAATAAACACATAGAGGGAAAATTACACAGCTAATTTTGTAAGATTCGCTCGTTTTTGACGAGGGGTATCTCAAAGGAAGTTTCGTCACTTTTTCCCCCTTAAATAGCACATGGTACACCAGATGAAACAAACAACCGCCATAAGAATCCACATCCTTTGTTGGTTTAACGACGAAGGTAGCGCCTGAGAAGGAGGAATCACCCCGGCGACCTTTCCGGTGAGTCTGATATACACAACGGTGGAAAATAAATACGAGTGTGGTTGGTATTAGGAATAGGAAGTGGGATTACTCACTGTAATATTGTCAATTGATCGGTTTTTATTGATGACATCCATTAAAACGTCGCCTAAATTTTTCTGATTTTGCAGGAGATTCATTGGAAGCAAGCTCTAGCTTTGATCGTTTCTTGTATTGTGATGAATCCAGGTTTCATCGACTGTGACAACTCCATGCCAAGAGACGCGGTGACTTCCATCAAAGCTAATACATTAATCAGTATTAGATAAATTTTGGCGCCTTTTGACATGTAGAAATACAAAATGAAAACATCTTTTTGCCTTATCTTCAACTTCTATCGACAAAAACAGGTACTTTTTGAACCATTTTTTTACAGCCAAGCAGATATTAAAACTGAACCGGAATGAATATATAAGATTTTTAAGGAAGAATAAATAGGCTCGAAATGTTGGTTCAGGACAAAAATAGCCCTAAAAGAATCGAATAATCTTATTACGGATACAGGGAGGGGGAAGAATTATCTACTACATAGAGAATATATTTAATTGTAAGAAATACATGTCCACAAAAAATACACTGCTAATTTTGTGAGGTTCGCTCATTTTTATTACATAATTTTTGGGGAAAGCATATACCACACTTCTATGGACTCAGATCAACGTAAGTTGCCAACGATCCAGGATAATTTAAGGTTTAAAAATACCATTTATTTCTCACTGGATGTAGCATTGTGAAATGAGAAAATCGTAGATTCAGATAGAACGTAACGAAGTTATTTAAATATTTACAAAATTAATAGCCTGTGATAACTGAAGGGGATGTAGTTTGCATCTTAAAATTATCATGCTAAGAGGAACATAGTGATGATCAACTGTTGAGTATTCTCGGATAGGAATGCAAGCAAGGTTCTAGTACCCAAGAAAGACTTCAGAGAACTCTGATAATTTGCGTAGCGAGAATGATGAATATTCTGGTGTGAGATGTTCTCTACTCCACCAGGATGTACTCGGCTGGTCCAAGCCGTTGATGGAGAAAAGGGAATCCAGACAGGTCCAGGAGGAGAAGAGGACAGTAAGGCAGATCACCAGGACAGCATTCGGATTGGCAAGGACAAGAGCTCCTCTTTCTCTTCTGTCGTGTTCTTCCGATAGCTGCTCGGGTATAGATACTAATGCCATAGGTGAGCAAGCAGAATACTTGCAATTTGCATGTAGAAATTAGGTATTCGAATGTGCCACCTCAATGGCATAATGAGAAGGTGGAAAATAGTTTAAGGAGAACCGTCACACATTCTAAGTGACTATTCTGTTCTGTTGATTCTACTTCTTCTTCACAACCCACATTCATTTCTCGAAACTCGTGCAAATAAATAGGCACTGAAAATAATTGCATTTTCTAGTTTTCTTTTATAAACCTTTTTCTTTATAAGCTTAAACATTCAAAAATAAAGATGGGTGAGATTAATTAAGGCGAAGCACCTTTTATGAGTCACCGTCTTTGACAATTCGAATCTAAATAGAGATTAGATTTAGTTTCAGTTGCAACTTGCATCTTAATTCCCTTATTATGTGTAGTATTTTCAGTTCAGAAGCCGATTTTTAATACATTTCCCGAGGTGAAAGTTGTTAATACATTTGAAGGATAAAAGAGCGACTGAGTTCTTATTCTGATTTCCATCGGTTCTTTTACCGAGCCTGAACACTTAAAAATAAGTCAAAGTTAATCTACAAAAGCTCTATATTTTTAAGCTACTTATTTTAAAGATTTGTTTCATAATGCTATATGCTTAATTACTTTGAATTGATGCTAAATTAGAAAGTAAGCGAGGATTATTGGCTTTGCACCTCATGTTTTGAATCACGATCAAGTTGATGAAAATGACATATGTACACTTTTAAATAACGCAGATTCGTGTAAATAAACATATTCACATGTATTGCGTGTCTTTTATATCTACAATTTCTATACTGAATATAGTTATTTATAGTAACTAAAAACGGTGAGGGGCTAGAACATTGTCATTCAGAATATTAAGCCTGAATAGGAACATTTTTTTAAAAAAATTGTACTAGTTAAGATTATTATTATTATTCCTACATTATTATTTCTATGAGAAAAAAATTTCCAACTTCTTACTTCATTGAAAATTCTGTTGTGATTTTGGAATAAAAAAGTACTTATTTATTAAATCAGCTATGTACATTTTCTAAGAAAAGATTCAGAAAAGATTTCTGAGAATTACCGAACTGATTGAGTCAAACGCTGGCAACATTTCTTATTTCGAAGGCTACCAGACAGGTTCTCTTGTACTTATAAAATATTGCTGGCCATTTTTCTTAGAGTATTATTACATCAAAAACGAAAATGAAATACGATCCGTCTTGGCTACAATTCGATGTAAAAAAAATTTCAACATACGGAAGCAATTTTTCTGTGTAGAAACTAAAATAACGAAAAAAATTCAGTAGGCTGCGATTTTCAAAGGAGAAAAAAAAAGTCCGATATCTGCAGTTTTTATTGGAAATATAAAGCATCAATCTGGACTCGAGAATGCTTTTTATGTGTGTGTCAGTTTATTTATGATTTTATATTTTTATTCAGAAAGATCTGTATAATCTGGAGTGTTCGGGACCACGACTGCATCGGATTAGCGATTGGATATATACATAACTACAAATATATATATATATATATATATATATATATATATATATATATATATATAAAGGATTAAATACATATTTATTGTGTTTATGTATATTTTGAGAATGTGTAACCCAAGCCTGTCCAACCTAAAAGATTTTGCAAACCGCTTTGGAAACGAATTTTATTACGGTGCGGGGGGGATGCTTTACACATTACTAAAATTAATGAAATAAGTAAAAATGGGACATTCAAAGTCATGACCATAGTAAAAGAGCAAAGTATTCTTTAATAGATGATTAACAAGGAGATACCAGAAGTAATAGTTGTAATTATTACAGAATCAATTCTGAGTTCCTTTTTTTATTCTTGCATGAGAGAGAGGCAATTTTACAAACGGATGATCTACACCATCATATTTTAGAAGTATAGTTTACACAATTTAAGGAGATAAGCAGAGTGGCTTCTCCCATCAAGACCGAAGCAAAAGAGAGAATTTTACTTTGTATCGTATTTACATGGAGGGATTTCTTTTGATCACGTGTAACTCATGTGATACTGGATGAAGCGATTCTGAGGGATTTTGTTGGAGACACACCATCTAGTAGGGAGTATTCCTTACAGATTTAAAACCATGGAAAAGTTGATTTTAGCAGATTTTGAAGCGCGTGATCGCATAAATTAAAGCATAATTTAGATTGTATCAGGAGAAGGGAATGAACTCCTTAATACTTTAGAGTCATCGAATTAGAAAAATTAGAAAGCTGTATTATTTTTACGTGAAATCATTACACACACAGATATATATATATATATATATATATATATATGTGTGTGTGTGTGTGTGTGTGTGTGTGTATTTGATGAATTCAATTTATTACCTTTTAATTTTTAGTTTTTTAACACTCCAATTCAAATTCTCATGCTAAAATCTACAACTGTTCTCACCTCTCGAGTCGCGTGAAGGGACTGATCACAGAAATCAAAAACATTCTGTAATAAATTGATGGAAATTTGAATGAAATACAATTTAAAAAACTATCCTGCAGTAGCAACACAATGCTGGTGCTGAATTATTACCGATTAATAAACACCGAAAATGCAGCCTGTCTAAAAGCATACGCTTTTGGGTCCGATTCGGCGTTCTGCAGACAGATTGGCTGCTGCTATTTCGCATAATCCGTGCTTCGCATTCCCTCCCCGCGCCTAGTGACACACACTCGTGTATTCAGTAGGCTTACTGGTTAGGTATACATTGCGTATTAGTAAATCACACAAGATGGCCCGCGATTTCTTAAATGAGCTCAACTTTGTAATTGTTACTGAGCAAGAATATAGAAGAAAATTTGTAACAATAGTCGAGTCAGTGTACTTAGATATGCCCATAGTCATGGATGTGATACGAACGGCTCATTGTGGAACGTTCTTTGTGTACTTTTATGTACAATAGAAAGTTCTTTGGGAAAAGTGGGTTATTGGAAACTAATTTAACAAAAACATTTGATTAAAAAAATAATGTATGCAATTAGCTATCACTATCTTCTAAACTACTGAATAGAACAATTTTTTGGTTATCTAAGTTTTTTTTTTTTTTTTTTTTTTGTGAGAAAATATTAATGGATTTAAAATTTTCCAATGCCTCGTCGTTTCCAATGAGTTAACTTTTTTTATTTATTTCAAAATGAAATTTAGCATTCAAAACATTTCTTACTATTAAAATTCTACTGGAAAATCACTGTACTTAAAGTTTAATTTTTTATTGCTTAACGACAGTTTACATTCAGAGTTTTGACTATTTTGATAATTTAGTTAAAATTTTTGCAGCCAAAATAGAAATTATGTGTGTTTTTAAGGAGGGAGGGGGCTGCTTCTCTGAACATGAATATCTTTTCTCCTATTGATAATTTAATTAATTTTATGCTTAAATACACGATAAAATTTTTTGAAAACCTTATTTTAAATCTCTAATGATGAGAAGCAACGACGAACAAGTCTAACAAAATGCAAAAAATTTTAATAATCATAAAAATTGCTAATGTTTCTGATTCAAACTTCTTGAATGATATAGATGCGGAATGCATCGTCGTCATCCTATGTTGAATTATTACCAATATTCTGTGTTCCTTTGCGAAATAAAAGTTTCTATAATCAAAGAATTTCTGAACGATGCACAAATTTTAATAGTTCAGTCTAAATTCGGTTTGGTTGACTTTATTAACGTAGCACTAGAAACAACACGAGGGGACCCAAGGGGACCGAGCTCACCCAAGGGGATTAGAGTTACTAACTGGCTCTCCCGGGAAACAATAGCCCCCACACTCAGCATTTATCGACAAAAGAACATAAGATATTACATAATTTCAAAATCCAAAAATAAATAAAACTTACAATGTATACACAGAGCAGAAAATGTACATGACAGGAATTTTTTAAAATAACTAAATGTAGGAATTTTCTTGCAGAAATAAGATGCATAATAGACTAAACGGCACAACACATTAAATCGTCCATAAAGTGAACAAAAATGAAGTAAAAAGAAAGGACCATTGGCGATGGACCTCGTAATTTTGAACCTGTGTTAATTGACGAGGACGACATCTGAGCTGGCATCTACCTCTCCTAACTTCCCCAACACGACAATGGGAAGACATTATGCATCGATAGGGCTCGAACCCACGACTCGACGAAAACCGCCGGTCTAGAGTCTGTGACCATGACCCCTAATGGCCAGCCTAAATTCAAAAAGCATTAAGTTTTTACATTACTCTAGTTTTAATTTTAAAAAGAGTTCAACCCTGGTTACATCTTAGACGTTATTTTATCCGTACATCTTTTTTTCCTCTCACCGACAACTTATTCTCGTTTCGTATTTATTTCGATGAAGCGCTAGCAGCGGCATCTGTCGTAACTACTGAACGAGCTTTTTTGGGACAACTCTATTAGAGTCGAAGTCTTTTATGATAAATCCAAAATAATTGAAACGACTTGCAATGGATTATCACGCACTCTTCTTTTGGACTACCTATTAAGTTCTCGTTGTGTGACCCTCGTCTTGAGAAAGATAGTCTTATGTAAATTAGCATTACTGTATAAAAAATGTAGTGAATAGGAAATAATCAGATTGTGAGATCGGAGATACTAGAGATAAGATGAGATTGATGTAGTAGCGAGATTGTTGAGCACACGATAGAGGTGCCAGAAAGTGTGAGGTGATATTTTAAGCGTGAATACTTGATTCGGATCCTGTTTATCCGGAGGGGAGTGCAAAGGGGTATATGCACCCCTCCCCAAAGATTTTTTCTCGAAATTGTAATACTTCAGAATAATTATTTCATTATGCTGATATAAATATACGTAATTTAAACATAAGAATTTTCCCTCCTCAAGCTTTCATTTTTTTTTACATCACAAAGAGTGACGGTAGCCTAGAGGTCATGGTCGCGGACTCTCGGCTGGTGTTTTTCGTCGAGTCATGGGTTCGAGTCTTGATGCCACAAAAGATCTACCCCCTAGACGAGGCTGATGTGCGTTAAATTCGTCGAGGCCCAAAGTTCTCCCGTGGCGTGGTGTGGAAGTTTGTCGAGAGGGTGCAAGCTCAGGTGTTGCCCTTGTCACTTAGTATCTCCCTCTCCAAACTTCTACTCCATGCCAACAGCTGTGAATCGTTCACTGTAGACTTTTCTGTTCTGTCAAGTCAGGGTGAAACAAAGTATAGTAAATGTTCTTGATGGCAGCTGAAATCTTATGTGGCAATTTTTTATAATTATACTCATGGTATAACTCTCTCACAGTCTTTGGTAAACTTGAATGACCCTCAACCAGGATACCACAACAATGCCTGCGTATTTTCGATGCTTCTTCATTACCGCGGTAGCCTAGTGGTCAAGGTCGTGGACTCGCGGTCGGAGGTTTTCGTCGAGTCATGGGTTCGAGACTCGATGACCACCATGTAGTCAGAGCTGATGCACTTTAAATCTTTGAAAGCTCAAAGACCTAGTGTTGGCGTGTTGTGAAAGTTAGGAGAGGGAGGTGCCAGCTCAGGTGTCGTCCTCGTCACTTGACCGAGGTTCGAAATTACGAGGTCCGTCACCAATAGCCCTCGTGTTGCTTTTCAGTGTGACATTAATGAAACCAAACCAAATCATCACGAAGAGGAAGGGGGGAAAAAAGGATTTTATCCGAGCCTACTCTTGTGAAAAGAATAAAAAAGTATTTGCTGTCTCTGAAAGACTGTCTCCGGTTCCTTGTCTGTACACGAAGAGAAAGAGGGAAATGCATCCCTGTAGAAAATGCGCTCCCCCAAAATGCAAATTTTATCCTCATGGTATCTTAGTTATTTTTCTTAAGTTATCTTTATTTTTGTAATTTTTATTGCTTGATAAAATTATATCAATAAATGGAACTGTTTTAAATAGGAGAAATAATACATACAACGTGTTATGTACTTTTTACCAAGTGGCAATTCTAAACTACAAAATTGCTTCTGTAATGCTAATATCAATATACACCTCCCCCCCCCCCCCACAAAATTAATTTCTGTGCTAGCCACTGTTGTTTATATCTGGTTGGATCCAGTTTTGGTATTTATTAAGTAGAATTTTCAGACTCAATTATAATTTTTGCTTAGGGACGCTCCGATTAAGTTAACACTCCACAATAATTTTTATTCGATTTTAATAGCACTTATTCTAAATCTGATTAAAGATATCGAACGTTTTAAGTGATAATTTATTGATTGATTAATCCTTACGTCTCGATGGTTCTTAATGTTTATAACGGAACGAGTGTGTTACAGTATGACTCGTTAATAAGAATGTAAACAAGTCGATATTAGCGATAATTAATTATTTATAAATGCATTGTACATCTGTGACGTTGGACTATTCTCGGTATTGTTTTCATTAACCTCGGGGTTTTTTTGTAATTTGAATCGCCTACAATTATAACTCCTTGCCAACCAAAACGAAACGTGATAACATAAATTAGATGAAGATAAGAAGCGTAATGAATTGTATTAGAGCTAGTGATATATAAGCGAAACATAATTGAAAGGAAAGAGAAGAGAAACAGAGGATA
The DNA here is from genome assembly GCA_019974015.1 of Nephila pilipes. Taxonomy (NCBI): domain Eukaryota; kingdom Metazoa; phylum Arthropoda; class Arachnida; order Araneae; family Nephilidae; genus Nephila; species Nephila pilipes. The sequence goes on along the minus strand of BMAW01042891.1, from coordinate 6,308 downwards.
ACGACGAGCTGGTAGATATTTGTAAATTGGATATAATCATCGCAATCAATCGTTTGGATTGAAACGACCCTTTAGAGCAGGGGTCGCCAAACTTTTTTGATCATCGCCCCCTATATAATTTTTCGAAATCTCCATAGACCCCCACAAAGATAATTTTCACGTAATTAAAATAAAACTATATATTAGTCTAAATATTTAATAAATCAGAAACAGTAAGTAAAGTAGCTACAGAAATCAGATTGTTTTCTGGTTTATTATTTTATTTTCTATAAAGAATATAATATTAAGTCAATTATAAAAATATTTTAAATTTTTACGTACGCAGTTAGATATGTGTGATTTGCGTATTAAGAACTGTTTTTCCTTCGAGTCCCAATAGACCCCCATTCGACCCCTTGGGTCAGATAGACCCCCTACTGTTGTTAAATAGACCTAGGGGTCTATATAGACCACTTTGGCGACCCCTGCTTTAGAGTAATAATAGTTGAACCTGTTATCCACAAAAAGCGTTTGAATCGGAACGAGAGATTTGGTAAGCTAAGACTTTATTATTAGAACATAAACTAGGGTTAGCCGAGTTAAGAGGGATTCGAGAGAGAGCGATCTTGCTTATTCTTTCATAGATAATTAAGTGTGTTGTCCCTCTCTTGCGTATCTACAATTGGAGTTTCGAGCTTATTGGCAATTTAATTGGAATTTAAGATTAAGAATTGGATTTTAACTGTAGAGTTAAATAATGACTGTCACCCCCATCGTTTTTCTTCCACACTTTCTAACACATCTTCATTCGTGGAGCTCCCTTTCGAATTTTCTATCTGCATTACTAGGAGTACATTAAAAAGTTTAAAAATTCATATTAAGTCCACAATAGTCTAATGGTCATGGTCGCGGACTCGTGGCCGTGGACTCATCGAGTCGTGGTTTCGAGTTTTGATGCTACTAAAGACCCGCCGTATAGCACGTTAAATCTGTTGAGGTCCCTTGTCCCCTCGTTGGCGTAGCGTGGAAGTTAGGAGAGGAAGGTGCCAAGTGAGGTGTCGTCCTCGTCACTTGATCGAGGTTCGAAATGAAGAAGTCCATCGCCATTAGCCATCGTGTTGCGTCTAGGGTGACGTTAATCAAATCAATCAATCACAAATTCAGATCGATAAATGGGAAATAACGTGGCGCGATTATAACTCGTTTGGCGAACTTAATTGGCTTTCGGTGATGGACGTGACAATAGACACATTAAAAATTTATTTCTACTGAATTTCAGGAAGATCGAGCGAAAAAATGATTTTTGCATTTATAGTATCGGGTCGTGAAAGAAAAATATTATCCAACAAAATTTCAAGAAATCTGGTTATTGGTGACACCGAGGCTGTTGCTCCTCTATGTTCTCGCATTCTGTCAACCTCCAGAGAATATTTTAAAGTTACTAATGGCTGCAAGAAGTGCCCATAATTGCAGCAAATCATTAAAAATTATATTTGACATCTATTTTGGAGTTGTATAATGCGAGTGACCTATAGCATTATTATGAACTCTGTCTAACCGAATTCTTCTGTTGTCAAACAGCCACAGAGAACTATTATGGAATCTTTCCCTTTTAGCAAATATTCTGAGGTAAGAAACGAAATGAAATGTAGTTCTTTTCTTAAAATTACAAACCTCGTGACATCCAAAAAATTTCTGGCAGTTTCAGCAATACATTCTTTTAAATACCGCAATTGATACCGAAAGCCGATGGTACAAACAGGAAGTTACTCTTGGGGTTGTGGGTATCCAATACTTTTTTTTAATTATCCAGCTGAGGTAAGGAAGCAAAACATGAGTGTGTACAGCTTTTCTAGTGAATTATCGTAATAAATAAATTAAATGAAGTTGAATTGATTGCATCGAATTTATTTAACTTATCAATAGATCGGAATAAATTTATATTTTTTGCTTTTTATAAATTCAAATTCAAAATTTTGTAAATTCAAAAATTATTTTACATCAATCTGTATTTATTAACATACCATTTCTACAGGATACTTCATTTATTCTTTAAATATTATTGAAACATTATAAAGGCTGAAGTTGTTGTATGGACATTTCGCGAAATTTCCCTTTACTTACCCCCCCCCCCCCCGGATTTCTTTTTGACATTAAATTTAAGTTTCTAGCTTCTTTCCAACTAAATGACACGTGGTTGGGCAAATTAAGAAAATTTCAGAAGTAGAATTAATAGGCATAATTAAGTCATATAAAAGCGACGGAGAATTGAACAGAGAAGGTAATAAAAACAGGAAGAATTCTCGTGTGAAGTTGAAGGAGTTTCTTGAGCGTCTACGTGATTTGATGAGACTAGGATTCGACGTTGTCAGATGTATTCTTTAGAAAAATTATTCACATCGTATTCCGGGGAGCGTATTCTTTGTTATATCATAGAAATTGTTAGTACTCGTGGCAAGGGACTGGCTGACAGCATTCCACTTAGTAGAGAACGCCAGTAAGATGTGTTCGACACGAAATTCTTCATTTTGTACAAAATTCTTCTCGATAAACTTTGTATTCGATGCTAAATAAGGCATTTTTTCGTATTTAGAACAATGTTCGTTGATTATGAGTGGTGAAATTTGATTTATACACATCAATTTAAAGAAACATGAGTCGTGATCTATTTATTATTTTATATATTACATTTTCTGCACAGCGCAATCATAAAATCGTAGTACTAGCTGAGTTGAGCTGCATATAAATCATATTAACATATCGAAAACATACCACTTGGCGATTTATTATAGCGGACGTCGTATTGCAATTTAAGCAAACTTGAGAATCCAAATAGAACTGCAAACTCATAATACGTAACGACCTACGCCATACCAGGCGAATGAATTTTCTCGACGCCGTTTGTGGGGAGTGTGAAAATCCTTTTCTAGTACAGTCAATTATTTCTTTTCTGTCAAGTGGAGACATCATAAGAATATAATATTGTATTTTACTGTTTTATTCGACTAATATCGGTATTTCTTTCAATAACTATATTATAAGAGAAGATATTTTAATTATATTCTTAGACAAAATTATTTCCTAACCATGGATAGTCAAAATTATAAGTATATTAAATAGCAAAAGAATTTTTATCAGAAATTAAATAAATTAGAATTTAAATTTATTTATTTATTAATTTTCAAATTATACAAAAATTAAGCGTATTTTTTCCCCTGCATGCTTATGGTTGGGAGGGATGATGATCGTACGTAATTTTTAATCGAGGGAAGGGGGGGTCGTATGACTGAAATGCTTAAGAACCACTGGGCTAGAAGATTCTACAAGGGTGGTTCGAAAAGTACTTGTATTTGAAGACGGATGGCATCATTAAGGTAAATTGTTGTTACTATTGGGGGCTGCCATCTGTTAAGTAGAGCCGAAACAAATGTGATATTGATTCCTTCGAAAGTTTCGATTTTGCTGCCATATCAAACTTGGATTGATGCCGCGTCGAGTCATCACCGTCGGTGAGACATGGATTCATCATTATGCACCAGAAATCAAGCAAGAATTAAAACGTTGAGTCGCTTCCAATGAATATTTTCAAAAAAAAAAAAAAAAAAAAAAAACTAGGATGGTCTCGTAGGCTGGAAAAGTTCTGACAAAGAATGTTTGTGGAGTGAAAGGCCTCATGATCATGGATACAAGTAATTGAGACGTAGGCCTATAGTGAGTCATAATGCTACTAAAAAAAACCATTTTCGATGCTACGAGCGCCATCTCTTGGGATTTATAAGGACTTATTGAACGACCCTCGTGATAACCGTAAGGTGAATCGGAACTGCGCGACGCGCTTTCACTGTTGAGTTTTAACGTTTGCCGGGAAACGAGTTTCACGGGTGCAAATTTCTCCTGTAATACTCCTGATAGGTGAATGGAAAGGCTCTTAGATAATAAGCTCGACAATAAAATCTACAGTATTTACGACATCTGATTTCTTGCTAAATTTTATTTGGAATATTCGAGAGAGTACCATTCAAAAGAGGAAGAAAACTTTATCTTAAACACGTCAAGATAAGCAAGAACGACAGACAATTTATTGAGGCTAGAGTTGTTTTTGGCTCAGCACTCAAAAAATGGGACAGGAACTGAGAACCAATTTTCAGATAGCTAAAGGTTCCAATTTTAATTTCATTATACGTATCCAGTGTCGAATAGAAATAAGAACATTTTTTATTTCTTTCTTTTCCGCGACTTTCCAATCATATTCTCTTTCACAAAATGTATTTCCTCTTCCAACAATTCATTGCCAAATATTTTCCCATTTGTAAATCAATGATGAAAACTGAGTTTTCATGGACTTTTGAAAATTTTATGAGAACATAAAATCCTAAGAATTATCTACATGTGCGAAATTTCAGAGCTCTCGCTACATTATTGGGCGAGTTACTTAAATTTTAATTAACATTAAATTTAATTTCATTGACCTTCAAAACTTTAAACTAATTTTTCACAGATATTTTTTAAAAATTCTTCACGAAGTATTTAAAATGCTAGTATTTTTTTTTTGTGTTGTATGTTTGATAATTCTGTGCATTAATAAAGATTTCGATTAGGATAAGGATTTAGATTAAAATGCGTAAATATATTTTTAAAAAAATCACAGTATTAGTCATAACTGTATTTTTACTGCTTTTCGAAGTGTCTGACAGAAAAAAAAAACTTGTAAAACATATATACACTCTAAATAACATAAGAAATATGAAAAACACACCTACGAAATTGAGAAAATATTGTATAAAAAATATTAAATTTTGTAGAAGTAATAGGAATGTCTTAACATATTGAAATATTTTGAAAAACAATTGAAATTTTTAATAATTGTTTGTTTATAAATGATTTTTTGTCATGAAATGCATTTTTGTTTTCTGTTCGAATAGGGTGAATATAAACTGTTTTCTCATAAATGTATAGTAAAAAAATCATCACAGGTTTCTCACATGTCCTTTTAAGAATACTTTATAGTAAATAATCATATGTGTCATTAACCACACGAATTTTTGAACATACTGGGGCCTTTTATATTCCGAGAATGGATCTTATTGCTAAATATTCGACGGAAACAGTCTTATGCTTCTCATCGAGGGGAATTACACCCAAATTTCTATTGATTGCTAGAAAGTGATTACTAGATATGTACGTATTTGAACCCTTGTAATCGATCTATTATTTTCTAGAAGTCGAAAAATATTCGACTTGAAATTAGATGAGTAGAACTAACAATAGTACGAGCAATTTGACTTAATTAAGGAACGACTTTACAACACGAAAATTGAAAGGAGATTAAAAAATTATTTTCCACTATTAGCTTAAATTATTCTTCTGCGATCGAAATAAAAAATAAATGTAAATAGAAAAAAATTTCTTCTTTTTTTAAAAAAAAATTCCAAAAAGATGCTCTTTTAAGAAACTGACAGATTTTTATCCTATTTTTATGTTACGCTTGCAAGTAATAAGACAAATACAACTGAATTTCAATAAATAAAATAATATATATATATATTATAAAATTAGTACGCTATATTTTCCATAATAATTTCATCTTGTTACGAAAGCAAGTTGGTAGAAATGAGTATTTAAGAAGAGCGTTAGGAAACTTTTTTATTAGAAATTTAAAAGGAAAAAAAAAAAATTATTCATCCTATTTGAACACAAATAAAATATACAAATCAGAAAAGAAAAAAAAAAACATTTTCAATCAAACGAATATCTAAAACTTTAATTTTTTTTTTCGAAATATTTCGTTATTTTAAAATTCTTACTACCTTTACAAAATTTAATATTTTTAAACAATTTTTTTCTCATTTTCTTTGAAGAGTTTCTCACAATTAGATACCTAGGTTCAGTTCCATTAGTGTTATTTACAATTTTTTTTCTATTAGACACTACGAAAAGCGGTAAAAGAAAGCTATATTTTATTGTATGATATTTAAAAATAATTATTTACCTAAATCTCTCGCTATTCTATACGAAGAATCATCAAACATAATATTCAGAACGAGCAGAAAAAATTTCAGAACTTGATATGGATTACAAAAAAGCTCTTCGCATTTTAAATACTTGATTGTCGTGCAAAATAAAATCTGAGAAAAAGTAGCTTAAGGTTTTGAGGATCAAGGAAAAGGTTTCGAAAAACTCTCAAAGAAAATTTAAATAACTCATTTAATAATATTGCAACTAGAAGTATGAAATTTTGTACATAGGAGGGAGTATGATTAAGGTTTAATTACTGCTAAAAAAATCGAGATACCCGGATAAATCTTATTCTGCCTATTGCGTGATTCTTA
>BMAW01042890.1:0-10516 GCA_019974015.1 Nephila pilipes | reverse complement strand
TTTGTTCTGTACCCACGTAAGTTTTCTTACCTTTTATATTGTTTGCATTTTTGGTTCCATTGTATAGTAATTTTATTGCTTCTTTCAGATTTTATGTTATATGACTTTTCATTTTCCTGGTTCTCATTTTTATTTAAAGTGATTTCAGCCAAAATTTTATTGATCTCATTGTAATTGTATTTTTTGGTTTTATATGTAACTACTTATCATATAATGTTGGTGGGGAAAGCTAACTATTAATTTTTTCGACCTAACACATTTAACAAAATTGTTGCCGGTAACAAATAATAATTTATATCATTCCATTACTTTGCTTTCCTTCAACATGTCTATTTTGAAAAGCTTCAGTTTTTCAATCTCTTACTGTTAATTTTATATTATCAAATAAATTTTCTGCTTTATTTAATTGGAATTTGAGAATGTTTGTATGTTGTATAAAGTTTTTATTTTATATTAATGGAATTTTATTATTTACTTTTTCTACCAGTTTTTTTTTTTTGCATATTTATGTACGGTTCATACTTTTACTGAATACTGCACTGATTTTCCCTTTAATTTTATTATTTTATGAGTGTCTATTCTACAAATGTTTCAAAATTACCTTTACGAAACTAGATCATTGTTTTGGTCGGAATGAAAATGTACATATATATAATCGATTTTTTCATAAATAAGTTTTAATATATACATAATTCTCTGATTAAACTAACGTATATCATTGCTACAGAATTTTAAAGCATTGCTTGCAGTAAGAAATAGAAATAATGTAACTTAGCAAATTAGAATAAATATGCTCTAAATATATAATTTCTATGAGTACGATACATGCGTTGAAGGAATTTGAAATGTGAATTCATTTTGAAAATGCGATGTGGACTCTAATTTTGGACTCGCTACATTAAAACATCATTGTTACACGAAATTTAATGGTGATTTGTTACTTTTTTTAAAAATCAATTTAGCTAATGATTTTGTTGTTAGGAATCATCGATAGTTAAATTTACAGTCTCAAAACACGTTGATAGAATGGAAGAAAAATCTACATTATTGAAGATTTTAATATGTATTTTTAATGAGACGAAAATTATACATTAAGCGGAATTAACATTTAGGTCATAAACCATACTAGATGAAGATGAGAAGATAACTTTTATGCAAATAAAATAAATAATAATTTTTTTCATTTTTAAATTTAACAAAACTTGAATTATCGTTAAATACTATTACATATAAATATGTAGAAATGAGAAAGAGCGAAAAAATCAAAGGTTTTACACATTTTTTTTATATTTAATCAAAAGAATCTATAATGAATACTGAAATTTCAGTGAAGGCCTTGATACATTTCTTGCTCATATAACAACTCTTGAACAGTTTCAGAAGCGTAGTAGGTGTTATTTGATTAGAGATAAAAAGATCCCGTGAGATTATTTATAATTTAAGATAGAGTAGCTGAATTGAAAATTATATTCAAATCGAGATACCTGAATAGAAAAGACTACTTATGAAGTAAATATTTGTATACCAGACATCAATACGAAACGTTCATCTGTCATATTTAATTTCAAAAGAAAAACGCTTTTAAAAAAGAGACATTTCAGCGAATATATTAGATTAAAACGTATTTTAACCCTCAAATTTGTTAAAATAACTTATTTATTTCATTTGTAATATCGTAATGTTGAATCTCTTGTTTCATATTCATTTTAAATTTATGTAAAAAAAGTTTCGACTTAATTACTTACAATTTTGTATCTGCCTATTCATACCGTATTAAATTTTGTAAAATATTTTTTATTGATTCATATATTTGTCGGTTCTTATTAGCAATAATTTCATTAAATATAAAGAAGTTATTACTATGAGAGCCGTCTCAAAAGTTTCTCTCAATAAATATGTGTGTAAATGGGCCTGGAAACAAATAATAATTGTCTTACTTACCATTTATCCTGAAAAATATGTAAAGATTATGTATAACAAAAAATAAATTCATTAGAAATTTTTTAAAATTGTTAAATATCATCAAAAAAATTATTGTTATAATTCCAGTAAATCTTCTTGCTGATTTAAATATATATACAAATAATTTTACGAAAATGATGGCGTCTTTTTGCACATAATAAACAGCACATTTTTGAGAAATATTGGACCTTATTGAACATTAAAGATATGCGTACATTAATAAAATTTATTTCTTGTACGTAACTGAACGAACCATGAATGCAATGAGTCGGTTGGTTGGTTGATAAGAACATGTTACACTTAATTCTCCCTCTAAGAATTAAATGATAACACAAGCGATAGCAACATCATCCTCCAGAAAGTGTCAAAGCTATAAGAACGGCGGGAGATAATAACAAGTACTATAGCTGTTGAAATATTCTTAAAGAGCAAAAACTGGAAAAAATTTAGTAATTTAGACAAAAAAACGAAGTCTATAAGAAATAATTATATATATATATATATTTAGATAAGTAAAGAATAAAGATAAAAAAAAAAAGAAAATATATATTTGTAGAAATCATCACTAATTTAATTTTAAAACTGGTACTTTTTTTTTGATTGATAAATACAAAAAGTAACAATTCAAAGTTTAACAGTACCATGTTGTAAATACAATTAATCGCAGAAGTAAAGGAAACACAATATATTTATACATACACTGCTGGCCACACAAAATGCAACACCCTGAAGGAAGCATGCCAACCATGTGAAATTTACATCATGCGTTTGCGACGATGAGCTATGCAAATCATTAGCATTGCAGCGCAGACGCACATCACGGGTGACCGTAGTGCCATATAAGGGGATAACAGATTAGCGATTTGAAGTAAGGCAATTTTTTTTTTTTTGCGTAAGCTGTTTACCTATGCCTCGTGGAAGACATCGAGCGTCTTTTAACCAAGTTTCTGTATTCGCCCGTGGAAGAAAAGTAGCCTATACAGATTTCGGATAATCCTTCAGAGAGCTATGATAGTTGGATGCAGGAGAGAACGGCGGACCTACGGGGACGATCGCACCCACCTCGTTGCACCACTGCTCGTGATGACAGGCAGATTGTGTGCATAGCAGTGATGGATCGTGCAGCCACATCAATAACCATAGCCCAACAGATTCAGTCTGCTACTCATCATTCGGTGTCTGCTCGTACCATTTGACGCCGTTTGCAGAAGAGTGGAGTATCCTCAAGGCATCCATTGCTTCATTTAATCTTGACTCGAAACCACAGGCGTTTGCGCCACCAATGGTGCGATGAACGGCGGACATGGACAACGGAATGGAACGGTATTATGTTTACTGACGAATCCCGCTTCTGCCTGCTACATCACGATGGTCGGATTCAAGTTTGGAGACACCGTGGTGAGAGGCTGCTGAACTGTTGCGTTATGCATCACCACACTGGTCCTGCACCCTGTATCATGGTTTGGGGTGGTATTGGATTTCACTCCCGCACCCCTCTAGTAAGCATTACCGATCACCTCTAGTACGCATTACCGGTCCACTGAACAGCCAGTGCTACATCTCTGAGGTGTTGGACCCCGTGGCCCCCAATACCTTCATCGCTTGCCAACAGCCATATTCCAACAGGATAATGCGCACCCACACGTGGTACGCAATGTTCAAGAGTTCTTTACCCATCAGATTGAATTGCTTCCTTGGCCTGCTTGTTCTCCCGATCTATCGCCAATCAAAAATGTGTGGTCCATGCTTGCACAACGACTGGCCCGGAATACACCACCCGCTGCTATTCCAGATCAACTTTGGCAATATATGGAAGCCGCATGGACCGCTGTAGCCCAAGGATACATCCAAAGCCTCTTTGATTCAATTCCGAGGCGTGTGGCAGCGGTTATAGCCAACAATGGCGGCTACACTAACTACTGATTTTGTCATCATCCACACCTCACAAGAGGCGGTAGTTTCAATCGTTTGATATTTGTACAACATGTTATCTGCCAAATTAATTTCGCTGTGATATCTCTGGTCCTTCTGGGTATCGCATTTTGTATGGCCAGCAGTGTATATTTATATACACGTACATACATCGATTGCTTGCCGTGACTCTACCACTATGAGAACGAACTGGCCGTTCTAGCAAAGCAAGCCACCTGAAGTGGACTGAAGCCAAAATAAACAAGTTCTTCTATTACCACTATTTAAGGTAGCAGTGAAAGGGATAAGCAAAGATAAATGAATCGCAGAGGAAGTTACTTGGTTCTATCCTCCATTTGCGACTTTCTTCTGTATCATTACCTTAGTTGATCTAGACAGCTTACGGCTTGTGTGATTTTTGTCACTTAAACTTCTTTTAAATGTTTTAATAAAATATTAATATCATTGGAACGTGTGTTCAGTTATCATGTGAGAAGTTTAAATATCTTCTGATAGGAGTCCGTTTGGGGACTAACCATATTGGTGCCCAATCATTGGTGATTCGTCCTTCGCACTATTGACTTTCACCGGTTTTCAAGGACATTTTTCTCACTTCTTGGAGACATTTTCATGTTTGAAAACTAAGTCTTTTTTCTTCTTTAGACTTCCTTAGTTCCCTCATTGGCTTGGCGTAGAATGGCCAGATTTCGCTATTGCCCTCGTTGATTTCCAGAGTTTCACTTGCTGACTGTTAAATCTTTATGAGAGAGAATTATTTCGTTTGATTTAATTTTCAGACTTAACTTTCACTTCCATAAATATTTAACTGTATAATTAACATATTTAATTCTGAAGAAACTTATCTTCCTGTTACTAAACAAGGTGCATAAATTACACGTACGGCATTCAAAGCCTCAAGAAAAATAAAAAGATGAAAGGATGGTCCTGAACTTTAGGTTTACCAAAACGAAAACTAATTTATTAGAGTTGCTATTACTGGTGACTTTACTAAATTCCACGTAGTTATTGCTGACTTAGCTCAAACATTCTATCGTGTGTTAAGGATATTATAAAAAACATCCTGCAGTTGAAGCGTATACCGCTCTTAAGGATAGGCTATCCGAAACTTTGCCTTATCGATCTTATCACGTTTAAGTTTACTTCCTCAAAGATTTACAGTTCGGGGATAAACAGCTTTCTCTGTTGTTGATTGAAATGCGTAATTTAGCACCAGAAAACTTGGAGGATGACATCTTGTAAACTTTATGGTTGAAAAGGTTGCCTATTAGCTAGCAGCGAATTTTGTTGGTTTGTAAGGTTCCATTGGATGCATTGGCGCAAATCACGGGTAAGATTTATGAGATATCGCAGGTACTTTGACTGTAGCAAATATTGAAAGCATTGTTCTTGATTTGAATGCTCTAGCAGATGTCTCTTGCAGTACATTTAGTAAAGTCTCCTCTAGCAGATGTTTCTGCACTCAAAAGAGATGGTTACAGGAGACCGCGGCGTAGATCACGAAGTAGGAGGGCCCTTTGTATTCAATATATCTTTATATTCAAAAGCTTAGGAGGAGCCTTGAACGTAAACAAACAGACATAAAAATTATTCAAAGGCCTTAAATCAAAATTGCGCTCTTTTTCTTCCTAGAGATGAGATTCGTATTAGACGATTCCGCAGCATTGCACGCTTCTCAAGTTCTGTATTCCTTTTTTTCGATTTTAAAACGCGTTGCCAATCGCGGTTTAGTAAATTATCCAAAAAAATAGTTGGGCACGGGAAAGTGCCTCGCAGTCTCAACCTATAACCTCCTCTCGACCTAGATAACAATAAAGATCTCTGATGATATCATCATAAGTTTGTAAATCGAGCGAAATGCTGTATGAAACCATGCAATTCGACAGAAAACTAGAGAGCACTTTTGTTTAGTCAGTTATCTAGGCACAATTTGTAGTTGATAGTGGTGCTGAAGCGAGTTGCTATTCTATATACATTTTAGAATTTTTTTTTAAATAACAAGATCGTATCCTTTACTCACTTACGGTACCCTTAAGGTAGAAATAGATCAGGAAAAGTTTCATTTGGACATTTTTAGTTGCAGGCGTTTAAAAAACTATCCTCGGTGAGGATCTTTCTGAAGGCCTCAAATTTCTTATCGATATCAAGAATAGAAGACTTCTCGATTGAAATTCTATCTTTGTCAAAGGAACTTTCAGGCGATCCTAATATTTAGGTTTAACGACATTAATAAGTATTTCACATTTTCATGTATAGTTATATAAATATCCTAAATTATTTCCTAATAATTTAACTCTACATTTAGTTAAGGGTACAATTAACCATTGCACAGAAGCAAGAGGACCTCCTGTGCATACCGAAGCTCGAAGTATAACAGGTCAATTGAAAAGTCCCCGGCCTACCATAGTAAAACACATTTTTTTGGCAAAATTAGATTTTTTTTATTCAACATAATTCCCTTCAAGGGGGATACACCGATTATAGCGACCCTCCAACTTTTCGAAACCATTTTTGTAGTACGATTTGTCCTTTGCTTCAAAATAGGCCTCAGTTTCGGCGATCACCTCTTCATTCGACGAAAATTTCTTCCCAGCGAGCATTCTTTTGAGAACAGGAAATAGTCGCTGCGGGCCAGATCTGGAGAATACGGTGGATGAGGAAGCAATTCAAAGCCCAATTCATGGATTTTTGAAATCGTTTTCACTGACTTGTGACACAGTGCATTGTCTTGGTGAAGCAGCACTTTCTTTTTCTTCAAATGCGGCCGTTTTTCGGCGATTTCGTCCTTCAAACGGTCCAATAACGCTATGTAATAGTCGCTGTGATGGTCCTTCTTTTTTCAAGGTTGTCAATGAAAATTATTCCATACGCATCCCAAAATACAGACGCCATAACCTTGCCAGCCGACTGTTGCGTTTTCCCACGCTTTGGAGCGGGTTCATCGTGTGCAGTCCATTCGGATGATTATTGATTGGACTTCGGAGTGAAATGATGTTTCATCCATTGTCACATATCGTCGCAAAAACTCGGGTTTATTACGCTTGATCATCTTCAAACACTGCTCCGAATCATCAACTCGTCGTTGTTTTTGGTCAAAAGTGAGCTCGCGCGGCACCCACTTTGCACAGAGCTTTCTCATACCCAAATATTCGTGAATGATATGATGTACACGTTCAGTTGATATCTTTAGAGTGTCTGCTATTCCATTCAATTTCAATTTACGGTCATTCAAAATCATTTTGTGTATTTTTTTTAATGTTTTCGTCGTTAACAACCTCTTTTGAAAGTTCACCGTCTTCGGTGCTCATTTCACCACGTCTAAACTTAGCATACCAATCCTTGATGGCTGATTTTCCTGGGGCAGTGTCCGGAAACTCGGCATGAAGTCAAGGTTTTGCTCCAACTGTATTTTTTCCCTTCAAAAAGCAATATTTTATCAACACGCGAAATTCCTTTTTATCCATTTTTTTCACAATAACAAAAGTTGCTTCACTCAAAATGCTCTAATGCACAAACTAATGATCCATCAGCGGTCAAATTTATACATGCATCTTTTGAGGGTTAGGGCTAACTAAAAAACATATGGATTTAATTCTAGTAGCGCCATCTATGTGTCAGGCCGGGGACTTTTCAATTGACCAGTTAAATTCTGAAACACTCGCTTTTTAAGAAAGGAATTTAGCGAGTTGAAGAGTCCAAGCATTATCAGACCATCTAAAAAGCTGGTATTCCAGTCAGATTTATTTGGTCGAAAAAAAATGAATATTTGTGTATTTGTGCTGATTTCAGACGATTAAACGTAATTACGATACCTGATTGCTGCCTCTTCCACATGTACACAATTTTGTTAACGGATTATGAGGAAAAATAAATTCTTAAGATAATCGATCTGGTAAAAGCTTATCATCAAAACATCATGCAAAGTCAAGATATTCTTAAAACCGCTGAGATCACTCCCATTGGACTTTTCAAACGTGTGCACAAACGACGTCTAGGTACATTGAGATTATTTTCAAAGACATTCCTTGCTGTTACTTTTATGTAGATGGTCTCATTGCCTTGACGGATGAAGAAAGTCATAAGAGTGACCTTGAACTCGTTTTTCGCAGACTTTATGATCATGGAATATTTGTAAACCTCCTACAATGCTTGTTTGGACTATCGCAGTTAATATTTTTATTAGTTTTAGTTTCTTCTTGAGGGGTTCAACTTTTGCTGAAAAAGTTAAATTTTTGTTCGAGCTTCGGTTACCGATACGCGTTCGAGATTTCTATCACTGTTTATTTGCGGTTAACCCTTTCGCTACCGGAGGGAGAAAAAAAAAGAAGTGCTTCTCTGGGCCCTCGGCTTCTTACCACGGTGTGTCACGCTGTGCCTAGACGATCTTAGAGACTAAGCCTAATTCACGAAAAAATTCCTCTAAAATCGGCTATTCATTAAAATATTTTGTTATTTACATATATTATTTAAAATGCATTAAAATTAATATATACGAAAAAGAAAAAAAAAAGATTTAATCGAAAATTGAATGTTTTATACATAACATTACATAAAAAATCATACGTTTCAGAAAATACAAAATATATTTACATATGTTACATAAATTTCATAGTGTAATGATGTACCATTATTTGGAATAAATATATGTAAAAGATAAATCTTATTTTGCTGTATGGTATATGTATAAAAAAAATTTCAATGCATAGTCCAACGTCACATACCTTACACATATTTTGATGCTTCACGCAAGATTTTGAGCAAAGTGTATATCTTTGTCCTTTTTTTTTTTTTTTTTTTTACTTTAATATCTATGTACAGATTTGGATTATTTTGCTAACATTACTGTCAGATTCATTCATTATTTCACAAATCTAAGTATCAGATAAATACTTTCTTTTCGCCATGACTGTCGTTACAAATAAAAACCGACCGAATGAAATAAAAAGCTGGGAACATCTGTTACCAAAAGCCCTAAGCCCCTTAAATATCCTTAAATTCTCATCCGAACTTCTAAGAAGCAAGCAAGAAAGAAAAAAGCAAACCGAAAGCAAGTGCACCTTTTAAATCATGGCATTACATTTAAAGAGCCGATCCGCAATGCGTGCTTTTAACAAATTCCCCCCCCCCCCTCCTTGTAGCCAGAAGTGAAATCTAAGCCCATATCACCAAGGTCAATACTCCAAATAAATATAGATTTCACGGTATTGTAACGCCATATAGTAACATTAAAAATATCACATAAAACATTCTCATCAAGCGTATCTCTATTGATACGTTGGTCCGTTGAAGACACTCAAGAGCATATCATATGTGATACGCTTGGCAAAGGAGAGAAAACACGAGCTTATAGCAAGTGATGCGCTGGGAGAGAACGGGTTAATATTTATCACCGTTTTTGGAAGAATCTGCAGAAAAATAAGCTAGTTTGCATGATTTAGTTAAAACTGGAAGTAAAAAGGTTTTCGCCAATACGTGAACTCCAGAAATTCTGTAGGAATTGAGACGCCATGGCAGTGCTTTGAAACCATTACCTGCATCCCGATATTCCTCTTATCATGTATTCATTAGACGGAACTATTTCATTGATCTTGAGTATCTCTACGCATTAATAGAGTTCAAAAACCACACTACGCTAGTCCATAAAAGGTACTGAATAGGTCTCCTATTGTGTTTACGTTGGAAACAGATGGCACACAACATACTATTTCCATCCATCATTTGAAACCTGCGGACCTTCTCCAGACGCAATTACCATGAGACCCCTCAGTTGTTCCAGCTCCTGATGTTGTTACTCGATATGAAAGATGTTCCCGTCATGTTGTCCGCAGTTCGCTGTCTATGTGACTGCAGGGGGAGTACTGTGGCTGCTTGTGACCGCCCATCTTCCAAGCTTGAGGTCTATCTTGTAGCTGGTCGTTAGCTGGTCAAGTCGATAGCTTATGATTTATGTATATATATATGGGATGTCCATAACGGATCTCCACTGAAATTGTTACGTTAAATGCATAAGTATTTGGACTGTCTAAGGGAGATTTTGTCAGGTACTGGGATAACTTTAAATTTCTTATTAAAATCCAAATGCGAAGAGACTTTTGGTAAAACTAATACTTTTATTATGAAAAGATTGAAGAGAAATTTACAAGAGGAACTACGCACAAAGAAGTATATTATTTTTAACTCAAGTCATCTTTAAAAGATAGAAAGACAAGGTTTACCATTCTCGCGATGGAGGTTTCATAAGTACGTTTGTGCTCCGCGACGGGAAATTTAGTTAATCATATCGGACAGTGGAAGAGCTCTACTCCTCCGGATTGTACTCCCTTTTGGTTCGGAAAAAAGGGGACACTGCATGAATGCAACACATAGTGTCGACTAGATGTGCCATCTTTCAAGTAAATGATGAAATAATTTTAAAATTTTATTCAAACTGCAACTGGTAATTAGCTGGAATATCTTACACACACACGTGTGTGTGTGCTTGCGTGTTTTCGTGAGTATGTATGTGTATAAAAGAAGTGTGCAACAAGAAATTTTTGGGTTTTTTTTTTTTCGGAGGAGGGGGGGTGGGTCTCCTACTGCAACTCATATCTCAAAATTAATTTTAAATATCATTGTTTATTTTAAA
>BMAW01042887.1:0-35835 GCA_019974015.1 Nephila pilipes | reverse complement strand
AAAATATAGAAGTAAGTAAAGCGAGTTATGGTGACAGAATTGTGAGGAACCAAATTAATACCAGAGTAACTAAGTGTATATACCAAATATAAACAAACGTATTCAGTTCCGTGCATTTCTTTTATAATGTTATACAAAGCTGCGGTTAGTTTATGAAGAAATTTTGAATTTGTATTATATATTGGTAGAAAAGATTAGTGTTGGTATTTTCATCCCCTAAATTCTGCACCAAACTTTTACAGAACTTCAAGATTCAGTGTAACTTTACTTGCATCAAACATTTCCTTTCATATGTTTTTCTGTGGTGAAATTTGAAATCAATTTGATAACAGATCTCAAATATACATATAAGCTCATTGCCACGAAACTTGGTATGAAGCTATGTCTCCTGTAGATATGGAAATGATTAAAAATGTAGCATGATTGCGCATTGTGTAATCCGCCAGAGGGCATTGAGCTTCGTTCACCTTGAATTGTAAAACAGTGAAGCGAAACTTATTTGCAAATATTTAATCTATTGCAGGGGAACCCTTTTTAACTAGAGATGCCGTTACGGCACCGTCGAAGACAATATGAGGAGCTATCAAAGTTCGAGATGAAAAAATCATAGGGGTGATGGAAACCAGGTGGTCAACGTGACGAACAGCTCGCCACCTTGGCCATTCTGACTTTGCTGTGAGAAAGTGGACAAGATAGAGGTCTGTTACACAGCGACCAGTCTTAGGACACCCTCGATGGACCAGTAGAAGAGAAGATCGTCACTTCCTACTACACACATGCATAGCACCAACTGCCTCATTGTCCACCATTCAAACACAGACAGCACCTTAACTACGGGCCTCTGTGTCAGTACGTACCATCGCAAGGAGCCTGACTGAAGGACAGTTACAACGTCGGTACCTCTTACGTGTACTGATATTGAAACCTACTTACTGTCACCTCGGTTTGGAGTGGTGTTGTACTCGAAGCTCGAAGGGATTGGACTGCAATCAAAAGGAATCAAGTCGTCTTTAGAGACGAATTCAGATTTAATTTGGACAGTGACGATAATCGTGTACTTGAGTTCCGGACTAATGGTGAACGTCTTAATTCTGCCTCCGCTTTATAGCACAACACCTCTCCCACAACTGGTGTGAAGTTATAGGGTGCTATCAAACACGACACATACCCCTAATATTGATTCACTACACTATGACAGCCCAGAGATACCTTTGTGACATTCTTCAGCCACATGTGTTGTCACTAATAGCAGGGCACTCAGAGGCCATTTTTCAACAGGACAATGCTCGCTCACACACAACAAGCATTTCACAAGACTGTCCTATCTACATTTCCAGCCTGCTCGATCCTCAGATTTGTCACCGATCAAGCATATCTGGTATTATTTAAGACGGCAATTTCAACAGCCTACGAGTTTAGTAGAATTAAAGGAGCGTTCGCAGCAACTGTAGAAAAAGATGTTGCAGGACATTATGCAGGATTTATATGCATCATTTTCCGACGTATCACATCATGCATTCATGTTAGAGGTAGCCCATCAAGGTGCTAAAACCTCAATTCATTTGTAATTTTTCCTGGAATAAATGATCATTTTGCTTTGATTTTATAATCACTTACTTACAGCAAAGTAGTACTTACATATGTAAAATTTCATTTCATTCTGGCAACTGTTTCTTGGTGCAAGAAATTTTATGGCAACGAGTATATATATATCGCTGCCACAAAGTTAATGACACTAGTTGTAACTATTATATGAAAGCATTTACGTATTTATTTGATATCTTTTAATTTTAATGCAATTTTACACAGTTGATGCATACTTATTGGTAATATAATTTTAAATTTTTGAAATTATTTTAACAATATAATTTTAGTTTACTTAGAAACGTTTTTCTTGATCAAATTGTATAGTATTTATATCAAATGAAGATATAAGTAATAGAATTAAGTGTAAAGAATAAAACTTTTTCTTTTTTTGTAGTCACTTTATAGATAAAATTGCCTTTGAACTGAATGACATTATTTTCGAATCAAATGTTGAACAGTACATTTATTTTAAAAAACCAAAATGTTTTTTTTTTTTTTTTTTTTTTTTTTTTTTTTTTTATATAGGAAATGCAGCAAAATTGCGTATATTTATCATTATGAAGGTATTCAATGGCGCTCAAGAAAAGTATTCACATTTAAATTCTCTGACATTGATTTAATTTTTCTTATTACTTCATATTTTGCACACAGATTAAGAAAAAAGAAAACAATTAAAATCATATATTCTTCCTTTATTTATTAATATATTATAGAAAGCCGCATGCCAAGTTAATAAAGATGATGTAAAAATGTGTGAGATAAATTGTCAAATGACTGAAACTCTTGGTATAAAGTGAATGTAATTTGAATGAAGAACTAAATTTTTATTCATAGACAATTTATATTATTTTGAAAATGTTCTTTATACACGGATGTTTTAAATTCTTAGCTACACCAAATTCTACAAAATACCAGCATTTATATCTCATCATGGTGTATATGCAAAATTATAAAAATGTATAGAAGGCAATCTTACTTTACAAAATCAGGGTGTGCAGTAAGCATTCCTATTTCATTCAGAAATTAAGGAATAAGATATTAGTATGTGTAACAACATAGCAAGACAAAATGTGCTCAGCTCTGCCAACCCTAATGAAAAGCAAAACGGAAGTGGTTGGGGGTAGGATTTCTTCTGTAATGCAAGAGAAACATTTAGGGTTCCTCTAATGGAATAATTTATCCCTTATGTTAATTTAGTAGCTTGAGAGAAGAAACAAGTAAAGTATCTCAAATTAAAGGAAATTCACTCATGCACCCCATTATTATGAGGCTTGGTTTTCAGTTAAAACAAAAATTATGAATAAACAGGTTAATAAAGTGAACCACTACCACTCAAAATATTTCGTTCAGAAGGTTTAATTAGTAAGATCATTTCGAAATTTAGTTTTAAAACTAAGAAACTCGTACGAAAATCGTTTGCAAAATCTCAGTTCGAATTGAAACAGCGAAATTTTACTTGATCTAATTAGTTCATTTAGAAAAAAAAATTATTGTTAGATTGTCCAAATGCACATTTCTGGAAGGAAAGGAAAATGATGAAATTAAATCATTATTTGATTTTCACTTATATTTTTTTATTCATTGTTCTGATACGATTTGGTGAGGAAATAAAATTTTTCCTCATGAAATGAACTTGTTAAATAAGTTCATAAATAATCAGATTATTCTCTTGATTTAAACAAACGCATCGATATACTTAGTGTTATATATATAAACTATATTTAAAAGCAGCACATTAATTAAATATCATTAAAGAATTTAGTTTTGTATCAAATTTAAAATTATAAGTCGTCCAATGTTGTTTTAATGTTCTTGATAAATTTGAATGACTATATATTTTATTTGTAAGACATATTAAGTTGTTAAGTTGTTATATGTTATATTTCCTAGTATCCATAAATTGTTTAAGACATTAATTAATTACTTTAGATGTCGATAGACAATTTGATCATATAAAATGTCATGTTCAATACTCCAGGCTAATTCTATTTGAGATCACAATATATGTTTTATCAAACATACATCATATATTATAATCTTACTATAACAGTTATCGATGGTTGTCAACTAATTGACAGTAAAAATAGAAATTAGTTAAATATGAGTGTCATCCACACAAATTTAAAATATTATGAATTGGGCGAAGTAGCGCTATTATCAAATATCAATCTACATAATTGTATATTATGGATAGTAAAAACATAACTTTTGTTTTCAATTTGCATGAATTTCAACTTTAAGTAGCTAGAGAGACATTTAATTATGGTATTTAATTTTTTTAAAAAAATGATTACATTTTGAATTTATGGTCAAGGTACTACAGTCAAAAGAACGTAATTAATTCATCTGGTTATTTACATCGCTTCTTTACAAATGGTATCATTGCTAAATATATTGAGGGATACATGGCAGCCTGTGAAAAGTCTTATATTAGGTGTTTAAAAAAGTTTATGCTCACCATATTCAAACACATAAAGTATGTATTTTAGAAAGAAAAGAACATTTTCAAAGGAATAAATGTTTAAAAAATTTTAAGATATCTCAGTACTTTAAGCCCCTACTATTTTTACAAATTGTAATGTTAGTAGCATTTTAATATTACCTTACAAATGTTTCTCACAGTTCTGTGCTTGAGGTACTTGAACTAGCATCATTTTTTTAAAAATTTGTTTGCTACTTTTTGTCTCTAAGAAACTTCGAAAAACATTTTTTCTTAAAAAACTCAGTTATGATTAAATTTGGTGATCTTTAAGCAATAACAATTTATCGCAACCCTTTTCCCATTTTCAGGATCATCATATCTATTAGTACGGAACAATCAGAAAAAAAATGTTAAAATTTTTATTAAATACAAAATTAGCCTTAGCATTGTAATATAATCACCGTAAAATCGAAAAGCTGAGAAAAAATATTTACAGTTTTAATGATCAGTAAATAAATTAAAGAATTAAAATATAGCACTCTGTCTCAAAAATAAATTAGAAAGTAAGTATGTTAAAATTAAATGGAACGATTCTTCTCAAAATATATTACAAGAATTATTAGTTTGCTTATGATTACGTTCATAAAACTTTCAATTAAAGTTTATCATTTAATTTGTCTTCTAATTACATTTAAAAGTCGTTAAATTCACCAGGTTGATATTGAATTTCTTCCTATTTAATTAATGATGCAATTCGTAGGTTTTTTTGCTAAAATAGTTTTTGTTCATTCAATTGCGTATACTTCCCATCTTTTTTCTATTTTTATGATATATTCTGAGTTTATCCTACAAAATAACTATAGTGTTATTTTTCTAATTTATTTTGAATAAATGAATATTTTCTTTTTTCAAATATTGTAATGATATCCGTTTTGCAACATTGAATTCGTGAACTGCATCTGTAACTGTAACTATAATAGTGACTCGGAGTTGAGTAAATGGTGTGTCTTTCAAGCACTTACTTCAAATAATTCTATGAAGATTAGCATTTAAGGTAACTGAGACACCAAAATGCTTCAAATTTGGCATTTTTTAATTTTGATTTTAAAAAATAGAGGGCGCTTTTCTGAATGCAAAGATGTATCATTTATAGGAATTGGATAAATAGAACCTTCAAAAAATTGAATTTTAAAATTGTAAACAAAAGTGCCACGCCCCCTTTTTAAAAGGGGGCGTGGCACTATTTTGTGATATGATTTTAAAACGCAATCATTTTTCTATTTTTGAAATTAATTTTACAGTTTTAAGTTTCACGTTAACATGTTCTGTTAACTGTGACTTTCACTGCATTAAAACTTGTGTTTACATTTTACTGTACACTGTTTTGCTTGATAATCTCGTTTTGTATTTTGAAAATTTATTTTCTCAACCAGTTCATTTACTTGTATATTTTTTTTTAATTCTTTATATTTGTCGTTCGTTTAAACTATGCCTCGAACAAAATCGTTTGGGAAACGTAGATGCTATTTCATACCAAAACAAAAAGCTGAAGAAATATTGGATGCCAAAACTAATAATGCCTCTACTTCAAAAAAGAAAATTGAAAGTGCTGCAATAACTGTAAGCGATGCTGATTTCGATGATCGCAGTATCGTGAATATTATTATTCAGATGAATATTATTTCTCAATTATTAAAGAATATAGCTAAATGCAAATTCTGTAATCAATTAGATTCACTTGTCATTAGTGAAGATTCTGGATCTCGCAGAGGATTGAGTGTGAATTTAGTTTTACAGTGCATTTACTGTGGGCAAGCTACTAGCGCAATGTCATCTGATATGACAAATGGATTTGATGACATTAATATTAGATTGGCCTATGGTATGCGCTGTATAGGAAAAGGTAACAGTGCAGCGAAGACATTTTGTGCAATTATGAATTTACCACCACCTCCTGCAAAATTTGAACGTTATAATGATATACTCTTGCGTAGCCTGATAAAAGTGAGTAACGAATCAATGAGAAATGCTGTAGAAGATACTGTGAAGAAAAATAACAGCAACAGGGATATCACAGCAGCTTTTGATGGTAGTTGGCAGAAGCGCGGCCACACATCCTTGAATGGAGTCGTATCTGCTACATGTCTAGAGACTGGAAAAGTCTTAGATTTCGAATGCCTTAGTAAATATTGCTTCAAATGTAAAAATAAAAATAATAAAGACCACACGTGCGAGAAAAATTTTGAAGGTTTCAGTGGGGGAATGGAATCAGATGGTATTTTAAAAATATTTCAACGTTCTGAAAGATTGAGTAATGTTAGGTATGTGAATTACCTTGGAGATGGGGATTCCAAAGCCTTCAACACAATATCGAAAGCAAAAGTTTACGGAGATGATGTAGAGGTAAAAAAATTGGAATGCATTGGACACGTGCAGAAGCGAATGGGTGGTAGATTGCGAGCTTTGAGAAGTACCATGAAATCTCGTAAGCTTTCTGATGGCAAAAATATTACTGGCCGCGGAAGGCTTACAGATAATGAAATTCTTCTTTTACAAAGATATTATGGATTAGCTATTCGTCGAAATATAAGACGTCCCATATCTGATATGGTAAAAGCTGTATGGTCAGTTTATTTCCATAAACTATCTACAGATGCTAACCCGCAGCATGGATTATGCCCGTCTAGCTCAGATACATGGTGTGGGTATAATAAAGCTTTAATGTTGGGAAAGACTTATTCCCATAAACATTCACTTCCTGAATCTGTGCTTCTTGCCATAAAGCCTATATTCAAATCTTTAAGTGATAAGAAATTGTTAGAGAGGTGTATTCATGGTAAAACTCAAAACCCTAATGAAAGTTTCAACCATTGTATATGGGAACGTTTACCAAAAACAACATTTATGAGCATAACAACAATTAAAATAGGTGTAATGGATGCGGTAATATCCTTCAATGATGGTGCTCAAAGTAGGTTGAAGGTATTAGCAGAAATGGGAGTAAAGCCTGGCTATTATATGAGAAAGGCATTACGAAACATTGACAATAAAAGAGTTTGCGAAGCAGAAATAATAATTCAGAAAGCTTCTAAAGAAGCTAGAATTAAAAACAAAATTCAAAAGCATAAGCAAAATAATTTGGAGCAATCTATTCAGTTAGATTATAGTGCTGGATTATTTTAGAAATTGCAGACAATATAATTATTCGTGTTTCCTCGAAATCAGATTTTATGGAGGTAGGATAAGATTCAGGTACATTTTTCTTCAAATATATTTATGTTTTATCATTATAAAATATAAATCTTTCTTGTATAAGTAATATAAGTTAAAATATTGATAGGTACATGTGTAAAACATTTGTATTTTGTGTGGAAGATTATGTGAATTGTCGATGACATAAATATGAAGTAAACATAGTTATTCAAATTGCTTCTAAATAAACTAGAATTTAAAATTCCAATATAATTAATTGATAAAATGATGTAGAAGTATCCAATTATACATAATAAAGGGCTGGATTGCATTAAAAAATAATATATTATAAATTATAGGGAAAAATATCTTTATTTGAGTTTTTCTCAAAATGTGTTTTTTTAGGATTCTGGTACACTTTTCTCAAATTCTACTTTATCTATAAAGCTCAAAATTTGCACATTATGAAATGAATCTATTTTCTACAGGGTGAACTTAATGTTTTTGTAATAAATGCTACCAAATTTTAGATATAGCAAAATATTTGTGTAAAAATTGTAGCAAATTTGAATCATAAATTTTAAAAAATTTTAAATTTTAATAAATTTAATTTTTGAAATTTTCAGGAAGTTCAGTATATAGAATGGTATGTTTTTTAGTACTCTACAAATTTTTAAAGCTGTAAATGCAGTAGAATTTATGTGAGATGTACCTAAAGGCAAGTACATAACTTAATATTGTAAACAGGGCTATTGTTTATTATTTGCTCATACATAATTATTTAAGCTTGTAAATATATTTTTCTTTATATACACAGGTACATAAATATATAGATATTCCATTGTAAAAATTTGATTTCAATAGCTTTTAATTTAGAAAAGTTAGGATCCTTTAAACATAGCTTAAAATCAGCTCCTTTTTTCTTGTCGAAGGTGTCTCAGTTACCTTAAAGTATTACAACTCATATCTCTTAATGAAAAATGTTCTTGTGTCAACTAAGTTCCACCTAAAATCACATGTATCTCAATAATAGTATTCTTAAAATTATATGCACTTTTCATCTGATTTCAGAAATAATTCAAGATTTTTCCTACTTTTATTTAACCAGTGATTTGATTTTTTTATTTTATCTTATCATGCTTTTTAAATGTTTCACTTAAACTTAATTCAATATTCATTAATTAACATAATTTGGTTCAAGGTAAGCATCCACCTTGGTGAAGAATAAATTTTTGGCGATATATCTTTTTAAAGGTTGTCGATGACCAATATAGATGGACAACCCTAAAAACCACTCTATTTTGTCGTGTTATCGCCTTAACACTAATTGCTCTTATGCTAATTTCAAAACAGCAGAAAATAGGGCATGAAAAAGATTTTTGGGCGTATTACAGAGTGTATAAAGTCATGGCGAAACTTTAGCCAATAAATTCGTTCTAATGATCTCTATGTCTTATGTAACGTCGTCTTATTATTTCAGCATCTGAAAATTATGAAGTAAATTATAATGCACCTGTGCACCTTTCTTTTACTTTAAAGAAAACGTGCAATCATCGGCTGCTGAATGAAATCTGAATTAATTCTTCGAAATGTGATTAACCAAAATGGGATCAAGCAAAAAAATTCTTGAAATGGAAGGAGATGGCCAAATATTACGCATGGTATATGCAGAATCATATGAAGATATTCTTGTATTTCGAATAGCTACTTGAACATCTGAAACATTCTTCCGTGTCACCATATTTGGCGTGGTCGACCCATGAATTAACTCATCATTCAAAAGATTAAAATCTAAAGACATAGAATAGTAACTTCGCTAATGTTCTGCTGAGAAATTTGTGTGGTGAAATAATGAACAGCTGTATATATATATATATATATATATATATATATATATATATATATATATATACAGAAATTTTTTTAAAGAATAATATAAAATGTTTAAAAAGACAAAAATCCAGAAAGAAATGTAAAAATGAAAGAAAAAATAAATGAAAATATGGAACCCAGAAAATCAAAAAGCAATATCGGGCTGAGGACCGAATAAGCGGGGTTAAACTAGTTTGATGGTTCCAACGTTCCCCCTTTGTGACTTGGTAGGCTGAATTAAGAAATCCAAATTACAAAAGAGTTCAGTGATTAAAAGATGCAAAAAAGTTCAGCGATAAAATCTACAAAAATAAAATCTATAATTCTTGGTAGGCTGAATTGGGAAATCCAAATTACAAAAGAGTTCAATGATTAAAAGATGCAAAAAAGTTCAGCAATAAAACCTGCATAAATAAAATCTATAGTTCTAAAAATTATCAACAAATCAAAATATAAAAATTACTTACAAAAGTTCAAAGAAATGAAGATTCAAATATGTGAGTAGTAAGACTGAATTTTCTTTAAGATTCAAGATGGATATCACATACTCAAAATGAAAAAATATAACACGTCATCACCATATAAATAGAAAAAAGATTTAAGTCATTGTTTGATTGGTAATAAAATGTAAAATGATGCAAACAATTGGTTGGTAATAAGTGGTATGGTAAAGGAGTATAATGGTCCAGAGAGTGAGTAAAAATGTAAGCTGTATAAATGTAAACAAATTAATAAATTCTTCACGGCTAGACCACTAACAAGTCGACTTTGTGGACCTAGTGTTATGTGGTGGATTTGAAAATGGATCACGATTCGCAAAGATGCTTAATATATTTGTGATGTATATACGTATATAAGAAATTTATTGGATAATCATGATCTAAACAGTTGTTGAAGAATTTTTTAATTTTATTAAACTTGTCTATTTTATGTGGGACTATTTTATGTATATATATATATATATATATATATATATATGTGTGTGTGTGTGTGTGTGTGTGTGTGTGTTTGTGTGTGTGTGTAAGTTTTATGTGTGCATACTAAGCATAGAACTGAGCTAATCAATTTTATTTTTTTCTTAATTTTTAGAAATTTTAAGAAATTATGTAACCATTTACTGTTCATTTCATTTCAAATCGAAAATAATTTGAACAAAAATCAACTAACGATCTATCATCTTATATTTTAATACTCACAATCAGATACAAAAATTTTAGGAACTGGTGCAGACTTCATTTAGCTAACAAAATCCTGATGAATTGGTTGTACTCAGGATCATTTCATTTTATTGCATTCTTGTTCATTTGTTTTTCAAAAGTCTTGACTGTCTGACAAAGTTTCTATTCATGAAATTTTCAAAATGAGCTAACGTCTAAATAACAGTTATATTCAATCGTATAAAGAAAATGCGTTGGTTTTTTTAGAGGGACTTGGTAAACGTAATTCTTTCTTTTTTATACTTTCAGTTGATTTTCCTAAATCAATAAATATTTGAAATTCATTTTTAAATCCTTGAATGTTATACAGTATAGCATTAGTTTAACATTAAATGCAATAAATTAGATGTAACATAATGAAAAAACTGAGCAAGTAATGCTTTGAATCACGATGGCCGATCCCCTGCAGTCTTATACATTGTTTGTTACCCCAACTTTGTAAAAATCTGTAAAAGTTGAACGCATAGGCTGCTGAAACAATCTTTCCTAGTGAAAGGTACTTCCTGACGCCAGTACAACGCTGTATTAGACAGCTCGGTCACGGGACCATACCGATAGTTTTATTTGACTTCCTTAAGCGTGCTGTTTTCTGGAGCAATCACGAATGCGATACTGCGTTATCATGGCTTAGTTGGTTCTAAACAGCTGATCAAGAAGTTCATTTATTTATTTTTTAAGAAATTCCTTACATTTTTATGTGATGGTTAGTTTGCTAAAAATTTTATTTTTGCTCTCTCCATTAGTAAAGCTTTGATATCGAATAGAAAAATCTAAAAAGGATATATATATATATATATATATATATATATATATATATATATATATATATATATATATAAACTGCTGTTTGTAGAAAATGCAACACCATGAAGGAATCATCAGAATCAAATGAAATTCGCAGCAAATGTCAATTATAGGATATTATGCAAATTAATAAAGTTTCAGAGCCATCGCGCGTGCGCGGCGCGCGCAGCGCCCTCTGAATTGATGCTGAAAGCGTATAAATAAAGTGCTGTAGCGGGACGTTGAAAAAAGTCTATGATTATTTGTTAGTGGCAAACGTTTAGTGAGACCTGAGTATGCCTCCACGACGGAAGAATAAGAAATTCAAGCAACTTACGGAGTTTGAACGAGGGAGGATAATCGGCCTTCGAGAAGGAGGATTTTCCTATCGCGCAATAGCAGCTCGTATGCAGCGGAACAGTTCCACAGTGATGCGAGTTTGGAAGCAGTGGACCGACGAGCACCGAACAACTCGAAAAACAGGCACTGGACGACAGAAGGTGACGTCAGAGCGCGATGATCGACACCTGCTCCGCATGGCGGTGAATGATCGCACAGCTTCCTCCAGGCAGCTGGCAGCACGTTGGTCTACTGCTACAGGTGTACAATTGTCGGCTTCGTCAATTCGTCGTCGTCTGCTGCGCCGTGGATTGCGTGCAAGGGTGCCTTTATACAGGATTCCCCTCACGGCGAATCATCGACGGCTGCGTCGGCAGTGGGCTCTTGAGCACAGAGACAGGCGAGCTGATTGGCACCAAGTTGTCTTTTCAGATGAATCACGCTTCAATTTGTGGACCCATGATGGCCGTGTTCGTGTTAGACGTTATGCCGGTCAACGCTGCCTTCCTGAGTGTATTATTGAACGACATAGTGGTCGAACACCCGGAGTTATGGTCTGGGGTGCGATTTCGTATCATGGACGATCCAATTTGATACGAATTGAGGGTAATCTCAATAGCAACAGGTACGTCCGTGAAGTGCTACAGCCCGAAGTCGTTCCTTTCCTTCAAGGCATCCCTGGAGCTATCTTTCAGCAGGATAATGCACGCCCACATGTTGCGCGGACTGTTCGAGACTTCTGTTCAGCACAACGCATGCAACTTCTTCCTTGGCCTGCTTATTCACCGGATATGTCGCCTATTGAGCACGTGTGGGATATGGTTGGTCGGCGTCTCGCTCGTGATCCGCGTCCTGCAGTTTCCAAAGACGAACTTTGGTTGCGCATACAAGCGATATGGAATTCTCTTCCTCAAGCAGATATTCAACATCTGTTTGACTCCATGCCACGTCGTATAGCAGCACTTATTGCAGCGCATGGTGGCTGCACCAAATACTGATTTCGGACGCTTAATTTGTTTCTTTTGTTTTGAAAATTTCATCATTTATTTGTATCAGTACAAGTCGTTTCTGCATTAAATTTCATTTGATTCTGATGATTCTTTCATGGTGTTGCATTTTCTACAAACAGCAGTATATATATATATATATATATTGTAATTTATGAATTCAATACAGTAAGAGAAAAGAGATTTTGCTTACTTGTCAATATACTTCCAAGCCTGTTTATTCGATAGTGGAAGTTGTGCAGTAGTGCAAGTAAAAAGTTAATCCTGGCTGACATTTCAAATAATTTCATATTGATTTCAACAGCAAATATCGTGTCAATTCACACAGTTGGGAATGAGTTTTGTCCATAGAAAAAGAAACCAATAGCCAGCCAACGATTCCTTGTTCCAGAAGAGAGTTACAAAATTGAAACTATGATGATGGCTTCTTATGAACATTTTTGTTATTGAATAGCAATAAAAAGCCATAACCTGAGAAAGAAGAGTTAATATAAAGTAGCCTTTTAATATTTACCAAAAATATTGTTGATATAAAATTCAAAAATATGATCAATGAATTAGCTTTGTCTTGAAATATCGTCACGCTTCTTAAAAATGGCATGGACCAGAATATTAAAGCACAAAGTACTATAATGTAGCGAACACTTTTAATAGCTTTGGAAGAAGCTTGGATATCACAGAAATGCACATTTAAGCATATTTATGCGTTACACGACTGATAATTGTTAATTTTTGGAATAACTTCTTTATTTCCATCAACTAGTTTTAGCTACAGGTGAATTCATTTCTAAGAGACACAAAAATAGTTGAATTTAATAAAATAGATTAGCAAAATTAGGTATCGTGAGAAAAAAATGGAGACCCTTGTATGATTCGAAGGTAAAACGTTTGTTACATTGCTCTAAATTATTTGGGATTATTCGTAACGAAACTGTATATGCCTAGGACCGGAAGAGAATAGCGAGTTACTCCTTCTTTGTAATAGGCACCGGCTTTCAAAGGAAAGTACAATTGCGAGATTTTGAAATTTGTAGGAGTGAATTTTAAAATAGTTGGAAGAAAACAATAACCATCTAGTGCGTGCTTGTTACTCAGTAGTGAAGATTTGCAATGAATTAAACTTTTTACACTAATATTAATGTGACATTTAAAAATTTAAATTGGTGGTGTGTGGAGAAATTCTTAGCAAAATTGAAATAACTATATAAAAAGTATGTTTTTCCTACAGATGTTAATAAAATTTGTGATGTATTTGCATTCTTCAAAATTAATAGGTTAATTATGCTCTAAATATTATCCATAGGAGAATTTACTTAATATATTTAGCTAGTTTATACATACATATATCTCACATGCACTTGTTATACCTTTGCGTTGCAAATAATTAAAGATTTTATTTATTTGGATTAATATATGTAAATTGCCGTTTTAATATTGAAGAACGTAATGCTTATTAATCATACAACTTTATTCTCATTCTATATTCAGCGAATCTTCGCGACATGATTTAATTCATGGTATTCTAATGGAAGTGTTGAAATTTAAACATGCAGTTTGTGTCTAAATCTGAAATTTTTATTAACGGAAAATTCGTCATGTTAAATCTGAGTATTACATTCATCAAGAGGCCCCGTTCTGGCTATCGGAAATATTATCAAAGAGGTTTTCAACTCATTAAACCACCGATGAATACCTTAGATACTGATGAAATTAATTTATATATTTAAATTAATTATTAGTTCATATATTAGCTTATATATTTAAATTTCTATTTCTTTATTTAAATCACAAGAAACGGTTTGAAAATAATTTTGAAATTCTTTTGTTAAAATATCTTAATCACTGAAGTGACTCGTGTTCTATGATTATAATATGAATCGTAAAATTTGAAATTGCATCATATTTTTACCCTTTTATCAATGTATTTCATTTACATTTGATCAAAAGATCATATATGATATGGGAAAATTATAGTTTTCATAAATCAAAGGGTGATGAATGGTGGCAATTTACTTCATTGTCGTTTGATACAAAAGCATTGAAGAAAGAAACTATATTAATGTGAGGCATATAAAACTGCTTCAGATTATCAGGACAGCTTCATAAATTTCTTAAAATTCAAAATATTATGTGCCTGTTTACATTAATTTCTCAAATTATTAATTACAATAAATCAAGGGAAAAAGCACAAATATTAATGTCAATAATATACTTATACTGACTAAATATATATACTGACTAAAATATACTTATTTTCTGTGAAGGGTTCATTTCATTTAAGTGAAATATATAAGAATAAATTATCACTATCTAAGTTTAAGTTTTAAAACTAAATTCATCGCAGAAATAAATCAGGTATGAATAGTGAAACAGACAACACATATATAAACAAACCCACACCCTATTTAATGCATACATACTGTTCACAAAAATTTTTAAGGTTTTTAATGCATATAACTATAGTCATAAAAATGGAGTGTATTCATAGTAAACAGATTATGTGCTATTGAATGAGTGTACGTACAATGATTTTCAACAAATAAATGATTCTCTAAAAACTGCTTGTCACAGTATATTACTTAGAGTTATGAGTTACGGAGTTAGAAAAATTAAACATTCATTATTTCCAGTGAATATTCACACGTACATACGAATGGGAACCATGGAAACCATGTCCATATTTATAACTTCTCAAGTACATCAGGTCATAAATCCATCTGCGTTTCACGGAGATCATAGCCAATACCCCAAAAAGCGGCTTAAGAAATATGACGGAGTAGCAAAGTACAATAAATGAGATGAAAGTTTCTGCCTGACAAACGTCTTCTTTTTCCTGTATGGAGCAACCCGAGAAAGGTTAGATAATAATGAAGAACTTTTAAGATCTTCGGACCAATTTAAATCAGAACCCACCAAAACATTTAGTGACAGTAGATCTAGGAAGAGTGATGTGGATGAGATAAAACGGCGGACACGAAATCCCGATGAAAGCACGCAATCCTATATACAAAGCGTGCTAAGACTTTGCCAGGAAATGAATCCTCAAATGCCAGAGGAAGAAAAGAAGTTCCAACTCCTGAAGTATCTTGCGGAGAACTATTAGCAAACTCTCTTGATAAAGGAACTCACGTCGACGAAATAATTTGGAAAATAGTATCAATACCTAGAAGAAATGAAAGGGAGACGAATTTCTCTGAAGAGATTTGATCGCTTACCTAATGTCATTCCTTACGGAACCAACAGACGAGACGCCACCGAACCAAGATCTAATATGGCAGACCCAACCGACAACAGCCAAAGCCTCCAGAGCCACCTCCCCGAACCTATCTCGAGGACGATCCCTAACTCGCCTCTTCAGATCACACCACTTCAGTGATGCTGTCTGCGTATGTTGAAGTCTAGAAGAAAGATTTGGATTAAATATTGTGTTTCGTTTCATTTTCATACAGCACTACAATGCAGGATGCCTCCAAATTCACACCATTTTATCTGATGCATGGTATGGAGTGGAGACGACATTCGACACTATATTCCTGATTCATACTGAAAGAACCGAAGTTGTCTACACCTCTATATTACTATCGAAAGCCGAAGAATCTAGATATCTGGCAAGATTACGAACCTTGGAAGCACACGAAAAAGATCAAAGATTTTATGACTTCTAACATCAAATGGTTTTCTATAATTCTGCAGACTTCGCAGTGTATCCAGGGCTGAAGCACGTTAAACATTTTGAAGCTTCAAGTTCTCCTTTTAGCATAGTGTGGAAATTAAGAGAGATGGTTGCTAGCTCAGATATCGTCCTCGTCATTTGACTGAAGTTCAAAATTAATACGTGGTTCGTTATGTTGCTTCGAATGTTATGTTTATAAAACCAATAAATCAATATGACTTTTACAAAAGCATTTTAATAAAAAAAATTATAATAGATATTTTAACTGTAACGTTAATATAACCTAATACACATATAATCAATGCACACATTGTAACACTAGGCATTACTATTATTCACTATTATACTAGAAATGTATAAGATTATGAAGTGTAATAGATCAAAAAGTGGATTTTATACATTAATTAAATTATTGTTATTTAATTATGTGAGAAATATAAATTGTTTTGTAATCCAAATCCATTATTTAACCCAATGGATTTTCGTTTATCCGAATCCATTTAATTTAGCTTATAAATTTTAAATATTAAATGCAGTTCTTATGTAGGAATTAATTTGACTATTATAAGCCACACAGTAAATAATCTACACGACTTGTCGCATTTTAATCAAATTTTAGCTACGAAAGGCTTAGCAATATGATATAAATAAATTATTCAACAATAAAAATGTAAATTCTGCTACTTGGATATGTATAAAAATAATTAAATTAATAAAATGAAATATTGTATCCAAGGGAAAAGTTATTAAAATCCGATAAAATATTTCGATAATTATTTATTAAATTCTTTACAATGTCAACATATGTTTTAAAGTCTTACAAAATTTATAAATATTTATTTTAAATTGAGACAGAATGTCAGAGTCTATTAATGCAAAATTACGCAATATAGACTTTTATACAAATTCTTTCAACATGTAAAATAAAATAGTTTTGAGTTTCCCTTTATAAATCACACTTGTGCCTAAGGCATTTTATTGCACAATATTTCAGATAAAGCAGCAAAACCTGAAACGGTAAAAATCTTCCGAAGAATAAATACTTCTTGACTAAATTGAATTGTGTGTGTCAATACTGTGCACAAGTTACGACCTAAATTTGTTCCCTTCATGAGCAACTCAACTGTCGATGAATCAAATTGGCGCTAAGTAAAGACACATTTAAATAGATCCAGTGATTTCCAGGAAAAACAATTTGCTTTTGGCGAGTATCCTCGAGATATTTACTAGACGAAGAGGTAAATATTTGACTGCTTTAGATCAAGTAGAGTTTCTGCTTCTCTCTTAATGAAAATGAAAGAATTTTCACTGAAATTTTGAAAGCTGTCTTTGCTATTTAATTGTCCTCTAGACAGAATAAATAATCGGAAATCAAAAGAGTAAATGAAAAGAAAATTAATCAGCACAAAATTCTGTAAAAGACTTGTTGATGTAAAAAGAATATGTACCTTACTGTTTTATTTAAGATAACTTAATTGTAATAAAAAGAAATCAAATGAAAAAGCATTATTAATAAGAAAACTAAACTAAAACGGATTAATTCAAAAGAAAGAATCAGTACGCCACAAAACCTTTTAAAACCAGCCTCTCTCCAATAATTACAGCATACATTTCTGTACATGTTCCCTTTGATACGATTCAGACATTCCATTCCTTTGATTGCTTTATTCAGGACTTCAAGGGGAATGAAATAATTGCTTTAAAAGGCTTTTACCAAGTTAACGGTCCTCTCAACCATGCAAAGCCTGGATTAATTATCTGTAGTTGAAACGCGACATTCCTAATAAAACAGATGTCGTTAGCAGATATGGCTTATAATTTCATAATTTGAGTAATGTCTTAACACTGCAATGAATTAATTATGAATTAAAAATAAGAATGCTCATAATTTTACTGGTATTTTTATGTTTTAATTAAAGTAGTGTCACTTAAATGCTGTCTAAGAGGCACATTTTCATAGGAATAAAATACATGTTTTAAAAATAAAGTATTAATATGCAATTAAAATTTAAATTTTTGCATTTAAAAATTTTGCACGCTTATAAGCATCTTTCTATGATTTTCGATAGAGTATTTATTAAGATCGTAGTGTCTTTAATATTGAAAAATGTATTTAATTAATTTAAAATAAACCAGGAAATCGGAGGTTATTTTTCACACAGATCCAAACATATAACAATTTAATATGGATAGCAATGAGGATTCAATACCAAATATCTAATTAACATAATTTTCTCTTAATATCTGAACGAACATTCAATAAGTACTAAAAATTCAAATTAAAAACATTATAAATTTTAAATCTTATTTTCATTTAAGGAATAGGATTTATTCAAACAATATAATATAACAAATATGGAATATGTTGTAAAATGTACATAAAATGATAAATAATGACAAGGAATTTTCATAGCATACAAAAATATATAATACTAAGATGAAAATATTACAAATATTTTAGTACTAATTTTTAAAAAATTGTAAAGCATGTTAAAAGAGAAACATAGTAACACTTATAATTATACATTGAATTAAGAATTTTGAGTTAAAAAATTTCAAAAAAATATTTTAATAACAGTTTGCTTCATAAATTTCTGTATTTAAATTTTTAAAATTTATGTTATAAATTTTTGCTGTGTAGATTCTTCCGCACTTTAGACTAAATGGACTTAATGAATCATTGTTGAGAAAGGGAATGTAATTAAATGAAATAGATTATTGACAAAATGTACCATGCCGATATTGAAAATGACATTTTTTTTCGGTAAGAATTTCAATAGGATCATTTACTCAAAAGAATTCCTTTCACCAAAATAATTAATAATTTTTCGAATCTTCCTAAATTTTTAGTATGAAAAATTGAAAAGATTCTTTAAATACCCCCCTTCCCCAATATTTACTATATGATTTCAATTTCATATATATTTATTAAATTTAGAAAGTGTTTTAAAACAACAATAACAATTAAATGGGAAATATTTACAACCAAAATTTAAATAAAAAAGTAATATATGAAATTTGTGCACATGAAAAGCAATCTCTTCAAATTTTAATTCCATTCCAATAGCCAGAACGTTTAGAAGCTTAAACACTTACAAATTAATTAATAAAGCGAAGAAGAAAATAGCTTTAACTAATGCATATTGAATAGATTTCATTAGTTATAATGAAATTAGTATTAAATTAAATTTTTAATATTTATCTTTATTTAAAAATTTACAATGTACTTTCGCCACATCAACTAAACATTCAATTTTAAAGAACTTTATATTTTACGGAACCATATTAATCGATGAAAATTCAGATATAAAACAAACATTTTTTAGTCCTTCGGAGAGACATCATTACATAAATTAACATGACAGTGAAAAGTTCTTAAGAAAAATGAATTGACTGAATATTATTGGCATTGAATGAATATGAAAAAATAATACAGACGAAAAAATAATATCTACTTCGTAGTGAAATTCAATATTTAGAAAATATATACAATCGTAATAAAATAATAATAATTTCAGGATTGTAGAGAATATGTGTTGCTAGTACTGGGATTCTCTGAACATTACAATTAGTAATTTGTTAAAAGTTCTTAGGCTATTATTTACGTTTGTATACAACTTTGTAGAGAATGATACATAATCCTTACGCCATCCTGTAATTCAATTTTCTGAAATATATCTATATTCTAAGTATAACTGCCTAAATTTGAATACCTATTTTATCCTATACATACTCCCTAGGCAAAAGGTCTAGTAGCTATAGAACACATTCTCTCTCTCAAGGGAAAGCTAAAAAACCCGGAAATAGTCCGAACAATACGATTCAAATGGGACTTGGAATTTTACTTTGGAAGATAATCCGAAAACGACCAGTAATGAAAGATAACATGTATCATCAAATATGAAAAGTTACCTTCAGCAAGATGTCAACAAAAAGCAATCATCTTTCATAGGAAATAGAGCCTCATGCCATGATTAATTTTGTACAGTTCATACAATTTTTGTACAGTTCATTCATTCATTTATTTTTACACTTTTATATTATAATTCGAATATTTATAGATAATTTTTAATTTTTTATTAATTATCTCAAAATAAAAATTCCTTAATAAATATTAGAACAATAAACAAATTAATAATTTCTAATTTTATAGTTCCAAGATTTAAATAATTACATAATTAATAATTACTATTATAGTTATGTTTATGAAACTAGTTAATTAATAATAAAAGTTTAATCCCAACATTAACTAAAGAAATTAGAGTTAACTAAATTAGAATTAACTAACTTAATTAACCAAAGAAACTAATTATTTAAGTTTAATCATTTCCTCAAAAAAGCAATAAAAGTGACTCGTAATATTTATATTTCTACAGTAAAACATGCAATCATATAGATTAAATAAACTTATATAAGAATTAACATAAAAATTATAAGGAATTCAATGCATAATAAATATGCCCCTATTATGACAATATAATTCTATTCGTTATGATTCCCGTAAAAAGGATTGTAAAAGCTTTATAGTGTACCAGAACCATGACAAAAGAACAAAATATTATCAACCTGAATGTATTTTTTTTCAAAGGTATCAAATATATTAACTGGAACCATCAAATATTATTCAGATATTCATGAACTGGCGATTTCGCTGAATTCGTGCATTCTGAAACATGAATCAAAGGTCAGACGTTTACTCAGCAGTTCCATTGGAAAACAGATAAGTTTTTCCTCCTTTAACATATTTCCCGAAACCAAGCTTCCCAAAATCAGATTTCTTAAAAATGGTTTAAAAAGTTTATAAAATGTATGAGAAACAGTAGGAAAATTCACAAAATAGAAATAGCTTCCAATAAGGGTAATTTATGTTGCACTATATTCAAATATTCAAAATGTTCTTAAAAAAGAATGATTAGAGAAAAAAAGTATAATCTAATAACTTTTGTATATGTATATATATATATATATATATATATATATATATATATATATAAATTTGTTCAAGGGGTGCTCAAATGAAAAAGTATGAAACGACACTGTGAGTATGAATGAACCATATGGCCATACCATATGGTTCACACCATAGGCCTGAGCACAACGATCCCTTTGATAAACGAGACGGATTCCTTGTTCCCAGAATTCATGTAGCTGTACACTTTTAGGATTTGACTTATATATTTTTACATTTCAAGTGTTATATGTAAAATTATCCACCAAACAATTTTTCAAATGAATCATTGTTTATCGTGACTCGTACGATCCTTGAACCCTGACAATTGAGAAAATGTTGGGACAAGTGAACCAATAAAGTATGAACGAGCAGGACATTTCAACAGAATATTATTTCTGTTGAAATGTCCAGCTTGTTATTTTAAGCATCTTGATATAGTCGATACGGTAACATACAATATTATATTTCAAAACTTATTTTATGATAATCAAGAAAAAAGTTAACGTTAAAACAGAATAAATTCACCCAATAATAATTTTGATAAACCTTTTAAAAATATTTTTTCAACACAAGACTTTAAACTGTTAAACTAGTCTGTTCTAATTTTTAATCGAGGACATGAGTTTCACAAACGAACATTAATTTTATAATATCTTTCATTTAAACGCTGACAAAGCAAATATTACATTTAAGAATTTATGGTATTTTTCTGTTCAGAAATTTATTTGGGATGAAATTTATCAAAACAATGTAGTAATTAATAAAACAGATTTGATAAAGATATTACAATTTTCTAGCGTAATATCTAGAAATATGTACCAGATACATCTATTCTTCACGTATTAATTTTAGCAACGACCAGATTTCAATGGATTAAAGATATGTATCAAACTTATTAATATGCTTATCTTAAACTAATCAAGTGTTCTAAAATACATTGGTGTATAATTGCTGAGGACAGGCAGAAACGTGCTAAGAAATAGAGGCTCTACTTTTCTCAGAGTTCAGAACAAGTTACATTTAATGATCTGGAAAATATAAAATAAAATTATGAAACATCTTAAACTGACAAAAAATGTTCATTTAATGCTGTGTATAGATTAAGAGAAAAATGCAAATAAACAGCGTCAGAAACCTTCGAGAAATATATTTGTTCGAAATATGTCCCCCATGGAGAACGATGCAACATTTTACATATAGTATTGTGCTTTTCATAGCATTATTCAGCTGCTGCTATGGCAATTTATCCCACTACAATGTAAGAGAATGAATGAGCATTTTTTGGTTTGTTGGAGGATGTATTCGACAAACAAGTATCCTACCCAAATCGCCCTATACATTTTTAGTGGGCTTAGGTGTGCAGAAAATGTTGGTCGAAAAAAGCGTTGAATATTCTCTGAAAAACTTTTATCTAAATATTGGCTCTCTAAGCATCCTTGAACAACGTATGATCGATTATAGGTCGTGTTGTCATCCAAACAAATTTAAAAATATCTTAGACAGTATCAAGGGAAAAGCAAGTATGAAACAACATTACTTTATCAATGTACCTTTGGCTTTTCATATTCCCAGATGAGAGCACATGTAGGGGCTTGTAGCCATTCATCATGATACCGGCTCTTACCAAGGCCCTATATGTCGAATATGAAACCTTTCCTGGGTTTTTTCAGCATGATATAGTGTGTCACACTTCCGCCAAATCAGTTAACTTCTACAATCCGAATCCAGATTGAATTTACTCTAATTTAAGAATAATGGGCATATCCAATCATTGGTAAGTCCAATTTGGTTACTCATGACACCATAATGAAATCGGGATCTATGTTGCATTTTGGACAGCTATGCAGGGAAATTATAATCCCTCTTGCAAATAGCTTGCATATTTTTTTCGGGGGAGTCATATGTCATTGGCAGAAAAATTATTATATACCGCCAGCTCATCTGTAGTGCGCCAGTTCTTTTCTCCCTATACGGCAATGAAACTGAATTCTTCTGGCTTCGTACTTCTGCTACCATCTAACACTTGCTGCTTGCTACACATTTTAGTTTTTTTAATTACTTTTCACATCCCTGAAAGAACGCTACGCATGACGCTAAATTCTGAGATGATTTTCTATTTTTTGCTCTTCATCTATCATTTTAATAATATGTCCAAGCATAAAATCATTTGAGTAGCTTCGTGATGACCCGTATGAATCAAAAGTCGAATTCGTCAATTGATTCTTTCTTTTCAAATTTTCACTTGAAACAATAGTTGTACAATGCTATCATGTGAAGAACAAGTGTGAAAAAAAATTTGAATTCTTTATTCCTATATCCCGCACTTACTCTAATATATCACAATGTTCTGCCTTTCATTTTATGGTTGGTATGATAATGTCATCATTTCTTAGCAATCCTGCACCAGTGAAGTGCATGATAAAGACCAGATTTTAAGAATCTAAATGTTTTATATTATCCTTATAGAAAAAGTCCCCTAATTAATTAAGAATGTAAATTAATGTACATATATAGTAGTGATAATATCCCAATACTTTCGTATAAAATTTTATGTAATTAAATAAAAATGCTTAAATAATAGAAAATATTTATTAATATTAATAAATATATTAAAATAACTAAGTACTTATAAATGACCTTCACAAAACATCAAAAATTTAAGTGTTGCATCCATCAAATGATGTTACTTAAATATTTGATAAAAATATAAATAATGAAAAAATACCATATAATATTATCTCTTCTCTTTTCAAAACAAAACATTTAAAAAAGAAACTTTTACATGATAAAATCCAAGTTTATCTTTTCTATTTATATTTAATCCAGACCATGCAGAACAAAGAAGTGTAAGGTGAACCATAAAACAACACAAGTATTTTTAGCTCAGGAAAGGAAGATAAGTAGAAAAATGAAACGAAGTATTTATTCTCCGTATATGTAAGAGAAACACTTCGAGTCAACTTAATGAGATAATTTGTTCATAACTTTAATTAAAAAGGCTGCGAAAGGAAAGAAATAAAATTCGTCAAAAGCAAGAAAAGTTAATTCTCGCATTCCATTTTACTGGGAAATATGATTTTTCAAAACGGTTACTCATAAGGGTAGACATAGTCATACATTATAGTAATCAACATTTTAGATATTTAATTTTGTGCCTTTATTTTTGAATATATTTCTTTATCTTTAGAAGGAATAATATTATTCACAAATTAATAATATTTATTGAGTGAAAAAATGTATTTTGATTTTAAATTAACATACAAACACTCATATTATTTAAATACTAAATATGTATGTATACTATTATTCATACACTAAGTATGTATACTTATGTATATTAAGTATTCACACAACGTACCCGTACAATTTATAAATTCTCCTAAATATTCCTTTTTAATGCAAACAATTACTATAGATACGGATTGTTAAAAAAATATAGAGTATTAATATTGGTTTTTTATGAGAAGAGAAAAAAATAATTATTATATCATTTCATATTTTTATTATATTACCCCAGAAAAAAAATATTCTATTTATATAATATCGTTTGGTTTGGTTTTATTAATGTCAACCTAGAAGAAACACGAGGGCTATTGGTGACGGACCTCGTAATTTTGGGCCTCGGTCAAGTGAGAAGGATGAAACCTGATACGACATACTCTCTCCTAACTTCCACACCAGGTCAATGGAAGGAATCTGAACCTAGATAGATTTAACGAGCATTATCCCCAGATATACGATGGATATTCAGTAGCATTAAGTTTCGAATCAACGACTCAACTAAAACCATGGTTACGAGTCCGCAACTAGATCCACTAGGCTATCGCGGACCATTTAATGTCATAAAAGGTTTAATTTCAGTTATTAATATTAGGTTTACTTCCATATCTGGTCTTGCACTGAAAGTAGAATTTGCCTCATTGTGTTATTGATAGACGTTTGAATTCATTGGAGTGATGAAAAGGAGATTTAAAAAAAACAAGCAAGCAAATATTTGTCGAATTTAATTCCCAGATTAATGACTTAAGGCCTTCGATAATATAAATTAGAAAAAAAATAAATATATTTCAAAAATGCAGGCTCGGAAATTTTAAATAAGCTTTCGAAGATATGCTGCTACGATTATTAATGGCATAAACAAGTCTTCCTGAACACAGATCCTTAGTTCAAGACACAATTTAATTTAATTTTTTTTCTTGGAATAATTAATCCAGTGTACGTTAAGTCTTGCTAGCAATCAAATTACTTTTAAGGCAGTTTGTTCTAGTGATAAATATTTAGTGTTATGATGATTCTTACAGTCTGTTAAGAAATTTTTAAGACCATTTTAGTTCTAAAATTAGGATAGAAATAAAGGTTCCAAATGTAATTTAAGCAAATAAAAAATATTACAACATACTTATTATAATTAGGTTTCAATAAACTTGAAAGATATAAGAAATAATGAAATTGACAAAAATATTTGAAATAAATAAAAAAACACTGCTATAAAAAAGTAATAATTAATATGATATTAAATCTTTCTTTTTCCCGCTCTGATAACCCCACAGTTTAATGTCATAATGACCGGGAGGGGACTAAGTTTAGTTTTATATTTACTTGTATTGTACTATTACGATGTCTACTTCCAGTTCAGTAGAGTGACTTCGGTAGCTTAGTGGTCATGGTTTCGGATTCATGGGTGTCGGTTTTCGCTCAGTCGCGATTTCGAGCCTTGGCTTCTAAATACCCACAGTACAGCTGGGGCTGATGCACGTTAAATTTCTCGGAGCACAAAGTTCTCCCGTGGAAGTTAGGAGAGTGGCGTGCCAGCTCTAGTGTCACCCTCGTCAATTGATCAAGGCTCAAAATTATGAGTTCAGTCGCGAATAGCCCTCGTGTTGCTTCTAGTGTGATCTTAGTAAAAACTAAACTAATCCAGTCCAGTAGAATTAAAAATACTGTTCTTTATTTTTGTAACAGAATATACCCGAATTCATTTTCAAGGTACATAAGTCCAGACTTCGACTTGACCATAGCGTAATATTTGCTCCTTCTTTTATAAACTATTCCTGGTTGGATTAAGATGCATGGTAAGAAGCGATATCCATCTGAAATATCCAGTGATCACTACCTAATAAACGTTGCCATTGCGGTATAGTGGTTAGTATTTCTGATTGCAGACACTATCATCCCAGGATCGATTCCCGCATGTTTGAATTGGATTGCGTAGCTTGTCGTTGGTCGTATAAGTTCTTGAACCTTTTGCTGTTGATAAGCTCGTTTTAGAAGTTAAGGTGGTCTAGCGTTGCGATAGCGTCTTGGCGTGTACGCTAGCTGGTAACTATCATCCTTGGCGCAAAATTGGAGATGGGCATTGCCTGATGGGACTTCTTAGGCCCTGGAATACTTTACCTAAGCAACTAAGAAATACCAAACGATATCAGATGTTCAGCACAGTTTGCATCAAAGATCAGCATAGCTTTATATTCTGCAGAGTCCATTCGTCTCGAAATTAACTGTAAATTACACAACATATCATGATTAAAGCCCCCCCCCCCATCTCAAATTATTCCTGATCTTCCTCCCATTGGTCCACTAAAATTTCTTTCTATTCCTTTCTCAAAATATATCATTAGTATTTGTAGCCATCAAAACGATCTAGGTTAAATTTTTTACCCTCAAAAAGCATAATTTCTTTCCACTCATCTATCCAGGGCATTACATTTTTAGCCTATTTCAGTGATTCTTCTTGATAGTATTCCAGTATAGATTTGGTATTTTGTTCATTCACATAAATTTTGCATTAGTATTTAAGACTTTTCCAAACTATAATGTGTAAAGTTATTTTGTTGAAATGTTCCAAAATTTTACGCATCGGAAGATACTTTTCAGTTGATAATCGAAAAGCTTGTTGATCGTCCTTTGCTATCAAAATCCCTTTTCTTTTAGGTTGCATTATTTTGTTTGAATCGTCTCTTGATGAAATTGTGATGACTGTTTTAGGACGCTTTATTAACCTAGCTATTTCCTTTTCAGATTTACAAGAATCCTTATCAAATAAAATTTTTCTCATTCCTCCCTCAGGAAAATTCACCTCGTTGTATCTTTAAATAAATCGTGGATAAGATAGTAGAAACCTATATCTTTGCTTCTCAGTTAATGTGGTCATGAAATACTATGGTTT
Organism: Nephila pilipes; assembly: GCA_019974015.1. Lineage (NCBI taxonomy): Eukaryota > Metazoa > Arthropoda > Arachnida > Araneae > Nephilidae > Nephila > Nephila pilipes. The sequence continues at coordinate 8,626 of BMAW01042887.1, read as the reverse complement.
ACGTTTTATAATGATTCTGATGTAACTTAATATATTATAATTTTTCAGGTGGTATTATAGTTTCTTAACACACAACTTATTCAATTTTTCGAGAAATGGATAGATTTAAAACTGTAATTAGCACAGAAAGCGATTTCCGTTCCATTTTAAACAAACATGCTTGAAATTTGCATTATTATGTCTTTTTCATCAGAAATGCAAAATTTTGTTAGTGTCTTTATAATTTCTGGACTCGGTGTATTCATTTGATAATGCTACGAAATTGCAAAAAATTATGAGTTATGTCACTAATTTCTTAAGTGTCACGTCTCGTTACGATACCAATAAATTATTTTATTGACTAAATACAATTAAAGGATTTAATAATATTAAAGCTAATAATATTCAACGAAACAAATAGAAAATATACAAAATCTCTCATACAAAAATAGTTTTTAAAATATTATAAGTAAAAAAAACAGGAGCTAAATGTATACCTTGGAATATTTCTGATATAAATTTTTGTAATGTAATGAAATTAGAGCTTCACACACACATACAATTATACTCTATAATCTTTCAATTGTCCAAATCTTAAGATTAGATAACAGTAAAACTTATAACATTTAAACTATGAAACTTCAATATACAGATTTAAGTAAATGCGTTCATAAATAATTTCATTAACTTTCAAAATGTTCCTAAATATGGACAACATTTTAAAAATAATATGTTTTTCTTTTCTTAAAACTTAAATATAATTTCTTATACATATAGAAATAAAAAAATAAATTTATTTCAATAAACTGAAAAAGTACTTACAGTAGTTTCAGTTAATTCGTTATAAACTTTAAAAACATTAGATTAAAAATATCTTAAGCTAGTTCGAAATTTTAAAATTGCTTAAAAATGAGAATAGTTGCATATATCCTTTCTGCTGATAAATAAAAATTTAATACATCTTAATCAAATAATTAATATTCATAAAAATGCTTAGCTGTATAAGAACATATATCTTAATATTTGTATTTGTAAAAATATATATGACTTATTGCATGCGTACTGATATTGTGATTTTATTGTAAACCTTAAAGGAAATAATACGTTCACTTAAAATATTTGCTTTATAATTATTTCATTCTTATGGCATTAACATCCCGGATCGAAAGGTACGTGACCCCTCTCATGTCACGTCGACTAAATTCGATTAATGAGACAGACCGTGTCAGCGAAGTTTATTTTGACAAGGCCGACAGTTCTTTCCATCGGAATTCGTCTGTGTTATCCAACCTTTTCATCGACCCAGTCTAGCGACAATATCCCTCTAATAAATATCTGCCGCAGAAATCGCAAAGTACAGAAAAATTTTAATTTGCTAATACCTCTGGAGTAAATTAAAAAAAAGCTAAGTAATTGTTATACAAAAAAGTGAAGTAAAAATTTCATTTATACTAAAAGTTTTCAATCATGATTAGATCTTAAACTTCACTGAAGTTATATGTAGGATTACTACAAAAAAGGAACTAGAGCATAAAATTGGGAAGGATTATTAGTAAAATTATTATTTACGTTTGTATTACCAATAATGAATGAGGCATATGGAGGGTCGTTTTTATTACACTTTGGATTCGAGAATTAAAATTTTAGACTGAGGATATTAGATCGTTTTAACATATTTATAAATTAGAACTATTGGGGAACTATAAAGATTAGCGAATTTGGAAACATTTTCAATATTTATCAAAACTCAAAATCTTTGTAAAATTAATGGTATGATTTCTAAACTTCTTCAGTGTATTAAGGAAAAGTATTGTATTTAATTTCTGCTTAGAATTAACTATTTAAGTAGAAAAGTTTGCTAACATATCAGGTTGATCAAAAGATCGGGAAAATTTACTGCCGTTCGGTATTTAATATTTTCTTAATAATTTTCTCCGTAGGAAAATATATAATTTTTTATTCTTTCGTTCTATTAAACATATGCTAACATGCCGTTTTAAGAATGTTCAAACCATGCTCAAAGCATGGCATACAGAAGCGTGATTATTTTGGGCTTAGATGTATTGGTAATAAGATTGGTCAATTGTTTTCTTCAGCAACAAAAGGAAATTCAGTTTCGATGGGCCAAACTATTGATTCTCTTATTGGTACAGCTTCCGAACACAAATGATATAAGCTTTCTACAAGATCTTCAATATTCAGAAGATTATTAGGATATGATTCAGACACTCTTGATACCATTTGGAAAAGTTCTGGAAGTGATAATTGTATATTCCAACTCGGCAAAGTTTAGATTCCCACCTCTACATCAACTAAAAATTAGTTTTTATACATAATCAAATTATCATCACAGATTGGCCAGCTATTATAACAGATCTTAATCTGTTTCAAAATCTCAATGGGACATATGCAGATATACTTTTATGAATAAACGTCACTACGCTTAAAAGTTTGTTAATTATAATACTTTTATTGTTCTTCTTTTGTTATACAGTGTAACTCTCAATTATTTCTTTGATACTTTATAATATTATTTAAAAGTAAGTAGAGAACACTATACCTTAATGTACAAGTTGAATCATTTGAGAGTTCAACTGAAAGTTCATTTTGAACAATCTCCTAAAAATAATTCTTACGACGAGAAAGAAATAAAAATAGTAGATATCTGAAAAAATTTAAAAGTTAAGCTAGTTATTTTTTTTTCTAAAAATGCTAAATACGTGCCATTTCTCTAAAAAAATATTTTCTACTATTTATTTCCTTTTTTAAAATATAATTTATCAATCCTGTATCGGTTCGACCGATATGACGAGTGATTCCCCGATTTTCCCAACCTGCTTCTTTTAAATCAAATGATACGAACTCTTTCAAACTCTGACAGTTGCTCGTTATGAGCTTGACTTCAGCTCCGAGGCATTTTTTCAATCGTTGAAAGGTAGCCTAAATCGCAATACAACAGAAATTTGAACATTAGATTGAGAATCGCTTCTTGTATACACTTGCTGAGTGCGCAGTTCCGATTCACTGTATCTCCTGCTATTCGTTCAATGGAACCAACATTTAATCATTTGCATGTTCGCTGCAATTGTCTTTGCATACGAAATTTCTTTACAATCGGACAACTTCTTTGTTATCGTTTTTTTTTTGTTATAGAATGTAATTTCAATAAATTCATGACAGCCTGGTAATTAATTTTCCGAGTTATTTATTTGTTAATTTACTCAGTTTTCGTAAAGAATTAAATGACAAGGCTTTAGGAATTCTGAACTGACTTACGAATAACATCTGCTTTAAAGTACTTTCGATTCAATCCAGGACAAATATGCTTACATTCAGATGACTTAAATTTGTTTTGATAAACTTAGCCACCTAGCAGAAAAAGTAATATTCTAAATATCGAAAATTAATAATGAAAGTCGTATTTATTTACATATCAAAAGCGTGAATCTACAAAAAATGCTGAATAGCACAAATAAAAAGAAAGGGACCCTGCTCAAAATATGATTTGCGCTCAATATAGACAGTGAGCTTAGCCTCAAAATAAATCACAATATCTTATGAGACATTTTGCTGAAACGCTTTCATTTGTGCGATATACAAAACCCCTCCAGCATGTCAAGGAACGAGAAAATATTAGACATTATTACAATCATCCAAATTTCTTGATTTAAATTAAATCTTTGATCACCAAGTGAATTGATTGAAACAATTTTACTATAAGATTTGATTGTGTGTTAATTTCCAGGAAGTTTAGCTAAATTTATTAGAGAGTTGTGTTGAGCAATTAATAAGATACAATATGAAGAATAACAGTACTAATCTTGGGTACAGATTAATTTAAAATATTTATTCGTTTTAGGATAATACGACTAATGTGGGTATAACAACTCGTGTACAATTTCAGTGTTAATATCAAAATTAAACAACAAATGACCATACAACTTTAATAAGGAAGTTTAGAAGAGGCTATAACCCTGCACCAAAATGATTTGTCAAATAAAATTTCCTGAATACTTGGTTATTTCTGCTACCATGGTTGCTCTAAGCAGTTGAAGTTATTTTGATCTGGTAAGTTAACTTTCTTACGGGATAGTTTTTAAAAGCTATTAATTAATTTGTGACGAATTTTCTCAAATTGCTTGTGATTCATACGTAAATCCTACTTTTGTTAGGTGTGTGTCCTTGAGCACTTGAGCTTCATGGCCTTTTATCTCCAGTTGATAAGGTATTACAAGGATGAATCACGTGTTTCTGGAAACGCATAGCTGCAAGTAATGCCACCACTAATGGCTGTAATACCTGTATGTCATCTTTTCTGTTTCACATCTTTATTATATTTAATATTATGCTTTTTCTGTTGTTTCTCATTAACTATATATTCTTTTCTTATAGCCTTGTCAGCATACCGCCAAAATAGATGGAGGACTGGGATGGGAAAAATAAAGTCAAGATAATTTGAGCAAAACTTTTCTTACTTCAAATACAAATAAATTACATTCATAAAAGTAATAAAATTGTATCTCTTCGTCATTGCTTAGTTTGTTTAAGGGAAGTAAAGCTTAAAAGAAACGAGTTTATTGAGAAAGATAGGAAAGTGACGTTTTTAACTTCATTGGTTATAACATCTGAAATGACAGATTTCTTGTGAAATATTAAATTTCAGGGGAAAAGAAATCTAAATTAAAAACTGAAATTATTTCTTAAAATTAAAAAAAGAAAATATAGTATAATATCAATTTTTTTCTATTTTTTAACTTCATTACAGCAAACACAATTTCAGTTTAAAATAAAAGTGGTAGTATTACTCGTAAGTACCTTATTTATATTTTCAGTTCTTTGCAATGTAAGATTTACGGAAACCGCTGGTGATAAAAGAAATGTTTAAAGGTGAGAAGTGAATTGTTTCTTTTAATTATAGTATACATATTTGAGAGATGTAATGTGGTTTATAAATATTACTTTTGGTAAACTCTTATTAAAGCAGCTATAGCATGAGATGAATTATTTCTCTATTATACTCAATTTTTCTAAGACCACTTCATAATTTCTGATAGTTCAGATAACATAACATTATATAAAGCAATTCCCAATTACTTCAGAAATTTTAATTCATAAAATTATGATTTTAATAATAAGTAAAAGGTTTATCCCATTCATTAATGTAAAATCTCTTCGGAAATCAGTATTCTATCTTGTTGCTCACAAAGACCTTTACTACACATGAAGTACCTTGTTCTTAGTTGGTTTTCCATTATGTTGAGGGAACTAAATTATCAATCGCAATCATTTCAATTATTTGTAGAATTATTCCTAAACTTGTTAGTCAATTGAATTTTAATAAAGGAATAAAGTATAGTACAATTTTTATATTATTGCGAATCAGAATAAAGTACAAATATAATGAATATTACATAAAATAATTACAATCTTGCAAATAATTAAACAAATAATGCAGTATACGCTAAATTACTTTTAATATTATAACATATAATTTGAAAAATAAAAACAAAAGTTCTAACCAAAGTTTAGTAAAGAACATCTTTAGCCACCCAAAATGCACTTTTTTTAATAATTATTATTAGATTACTCTGTTAAATATAAGAATTTAAGTAAACGGGGAAATATAGAGAAATACCCAATAGTAAATTTTTCCGATATTAAATTTAAATAAAACGATAAATAATAGAATAGAATATATTTAAGTTAAATGTAATTAAAATTGAAGCAAACGATAAGAAATTGAAAAGTGATCTGGTAAAAACAATAGCCCCTTGGTAGCTAAAAAACCTACTTTCTTAAGTCATCCATTTTTAAAATGTATTCGAGATCCCATCAGGACCCACAAGTGAAAATTTAAACGTTCTCAATAAACTTTTCCCTCTTGTGAAACTGAAAGGATTTAGTACCTTAAAATGAAAAAAATACCTAAAACACACAGTTTTGTCGTATTACTTTGATTGCATTATTTTTCTTAAGCTATTCAAAAACTTCCACAATTCTAGCTATGTTACACAACGAGTTATTTCGCTTTCCTTTAACAGAAACCCAAATCGTTAACAATTGTAACTATTTTTCTCAGCCTGTAACTTTTCATGATTACCATGCATTTATAGTGCTAAGTCAGTATTTGTAATTATCTAAAAATTTTGAAATTTTTTGTTCATTTTATATATTGTTATGAAAATGAGATTACGCTTCCCTACAATTGGTTTTCTTATGAAGGAAAATAAGTATTTTCAGCTATGTCGTCATTCAACAAAGGTAAGTTTAAGTAATGACCCCTTAACCATGGAAACGAATTTTGGAATTATTTTGGTGACTTGGGGAGAACATTAGTGATTTTGACGATGGAGGAAATTTTCACGAAAGTGCTGGAACCCAGGTGAAAAACCGACAGTGAAGAAAGTCACGGATTTTTCGTGAATTTTCGGTGTAACGTCATAATTGTACAGAAATGGTATAAATATGCCGAGAGTGAGTCTGTTTTAGGGCCAGCTTTGGAGATCAATCTGAAAATTGATTACGAAGTGATAGCCATTTGGAAGAGTGGATCTACCGAGGATCCGATGGTTGCATGTTCTAATGAATTTGTGCAGCAGTCGTTATCTGTTTTGAAAATACAGAGTATTAATGCGGAGATTTGTCCTTAGTGTGAACTGATATGCTGGTGAGCTGAGTGTTACTGATACAACTTTAACTCTGATTGAAAAAGATGTTTTTGTTTCTATACCTGTATAAGCTCTATGTTTTCTGTTTGTCCTGTTACTGCACAAGCTCTGCTACCGAAGTGTTGTCCTGAAGATTTGCAATAAAAAAAAATTATCATTATTCTCCGCGTTAGACTGATTTCACTTCCACACACTCAGAAATTTTAGTAACAATACATTGTTTTATAATTATGTTTATTGAATAGTAATGTGTAACTTAGTAATCTTTTTTTTAAATTTAAATTTTTTTAAAATTTAGATAAAAATTGGTATTTTTTACTGATTTTTCAGTTTTGCTCAATTGAAATTAAACCTGAAAAATTATAAATTACATTAGTATAACGAAATCACTGCACAAAATTATGATAAGCATTTATATGAAATGCAGAAAAAAATTGTAAAAAATTCAAAAGAATTATAAATTTTAAAATCATGGAGTATTTTGTAAAAATAATAAAATTTAAATAACAGTTTGTAGACATGAAGTTGTTTTTTTTCTTTCAAATATATATTTTACATATGTTGAAATTTGTTGACCATAATCCTTTTCTTTCAAGTACGTATTAAAAATCAATGCTGATCGAGTAGTACTATATCCCCATAAGAAGAAGCACTGTTTTTGAAGATGCTGTTGCGAAATATTTTTGTGTACCCAATTCATATTTTATTGACCAGAAGAAAAATGAAGAAATGTGATTTTTTTTTATTTTACGTAAGAATGCTAATTTGATTAAGGAAACTTATTATTAATTAACTTACCTGAAATAAAATTTGTACAATTCCGCGCAATAAATGTTCATTTATAATGTACTTTCAATACCAAAAAGTATGAATAAATCTCAAAGTCTTCGAAACTTTTGAAGATACACAATATTTTCTTTTAGAACCAATGAATAATCAGAAAATGTTTCCTCTCGGTTTTGGATATAAGTTCTACGAAGTCTGTCAGCTCCATCTTTATATTAGCTAGAATATAAGACCACAGAAAGCACCTCGAGAGATAAAAAGATTCATAAGCATTTGATATACATTCCGCTTTATCAGTATTCATTTCCCGATCCCCTCATTCCCCCTTATCAACCATAAATGCAGGAGAAGGAAGCATAATGGCATTTTTTCATCCATTTTTTTCCTTTTCCCACAATCTCATGTGATAAGCGGTTTTCTCTCTCTGAAGGAATTCTACCCTTTAATGGAGCTAATTGATGTCATCTAAATTGCAATTTTCAGCTTCGTTTCTTACTAAATAATGAAGATACCTAAATCAATAATCCTGATGTTCGAAGTGAGTAGAGGAATATTAGTGGAACAGTTTTGCACCTCTGGATAACAAAATACATCTAGTCACAATACTAGGCAGAGTTAATCATCCATTTGACATTTCGCACATAAGAATGTGATTTTTGAGCAATCAATTGGTCTCCTAAAAGAAGATAGAAAAAGTGTTATACTTAAATTAATCAATATTCGTCAAACATATTAAATTAATTTAAAAATTAAGCTATTAAACTTCTTCAATACATTTAATCAAATGTCATACTTTAAAAATGTTTCAGAATAACATTTCTAGAAGGAGCAAACGAAAATTTAACTGTAATTTATATATATATATAGGCTTGTAGGCTGTATTTCCCAATTCAGCCTACAAGGAATTATGGATTTTATTTTTGTAGATTTTATCGCTGAATTTGTTTGCATCTTTTAATCATGAACTCTTTTGCAATTTGGATTTCCTAATTCAGCCTACCAAGTCGCAAAGGGGGAAGGTTGGTACCATTGAACTAGTTTAACCCCGCTTAATCGGTCCTCAGCCCGATATTGCTTTTTGACTTGCTGGGTTCCATATTTTCATTTATTTTTCTTTCATTGTTACATTTCTTTCTAGTTTTTTGTCTTTTTAAGTGTTTTAAATTATTTTTTCATAGATTTTCAGTATATAT
>BMAW01042879.1:0-13161 GCA_019974015.1 Nephila pilipes | reverse complement strand
TTTTTTTTTTTCTTTTTCTTCTTTTTTCGCAAGAAATCTTTTTTGTTGCGAGTAAATAGCGATAACCAGCTTTCTGAATCATCGACTCGTTGCTGTTTTTGTTCCAATCGCGGCACCCACTTGGAAAAAACCTTTTTCATTTCACTTCAAAAAACCTTTTTCAGTAAATACACTTCCATATGATATCTGTGTCATCTCAGCAATCTCACGGAGCTTCACTTTACGATCTTTCATTACAATTTGTGTCACTTCACTCACATTTTCCGGTGTAACGGCTTCCACAGGTCTACCCGAGCGTTTCGCGTCATTTGTGTCGGTACGACCACGTTTAAACTCGGCAAACCACCGACAAATCGTTGCTTTTGATGGACAAGAGTCCGGGTAACATTTTTCAATCCATTGTTTTGCTTGCACGGTGTTTTTACCCATTAAAAAACAATGTTTTATCAAAACACGAAACTCGGCTTTTTCCATTTTTTAAACAAACTACAAAACGACTTTACTCCAACCTCGATAACTCAGCTGTTTCTGGTCCGATCGACTTAAAATTTTGACACGTTTCAAGCAAAGATTAGTTCTCTAGAAAGACCTGGTAACTGGTTTACTACGAGCGCCATCTCTGGGTTAGTCTCGGGAGTTATTGATTGATGTGTTAAACATTATTGTTTACAAAAGTGGACATCTTGGAAGTCGATGCATCTGATGTTAACCACATTTAATAGCAGCAGTTTCAACCACTTCGCACAAGAAGGGATTCGTAACAAATTCTTGTGAGCTCTCAATCAGCACGGTGATACATTTACCCTTTTTCGAGACTTATTCCCATTAGTATATGGTGGATAAAAGAGGGTGTTTTTATAGGTCCAGATATGCGGAAACATATAAATATGTATCAGTTTTAAATTGTTCTTACGAAGAAAGAAAAATACGTATAGCATTTATGCAGAAACATTACGGAAAATTTTCGTGATGTAAAAAGCTACATAATAATAGAAAATATTTTTTTAAAAAAAATCAGAAATATTTTAAGACTTAAGTTTTCACCATGAGACACGTGTTTTTCAAATTTCAATTTTTACTCCGTCACCTAGATGATTTCTAAATTATGTCTTAGCATTTAGAGATGTGCGTGGTGAACGAATTCACTGAATTGCAGAGAATATTTGGTGAAGTTTTAAAATAACATGTGAAATGTTAATAAATATTATCTGTAAATCGAAGGATGTATATCGAAGAATATTATTTGCTCATTTCAGCTTAATAATGTCCATTGAATTTATATTAGAACTATTTCCATTTCCAATTTGAATTTCTACCACTTTTTAAATGGATGTTTTTATATAAAATGCTTGAAGAAAAGTAGCTAAAATATTTCTATCCTTTTTGTCTTCCGAATTGGTCACAAAAGCACTGTTTCATCATATTTGTGCTGGCGAAATATAAATTTAAGGTGCATCTATATAAGATCATCATCTCGGCCTTTATAACTGTAACCTGCACCACAATGCTTCCTTCATAAAAATGTTTTGCCTGAACATGTAAGAAATACTTTAATTTTTCCCTCGCAGATATATATGGACGACTTGAGTGCAGTGTGGATAATCACGTTTAATTTCACAAATTTAAGTTCTACGTTGTTAAGTTACAAATAGTGACTAAATGTTCCTACCACAAGACGTAAGTGAGAGATGATGAGTTCGATGGCACGAGAGCCAAATGTTGCTATGATGTTTCAGCCAATACATGACTATGAGATAGAAATTTGATTAAAATGGAAATAAAAAAAGATAAAAATTTGTTGATAAGAAAAAGTAATCAAATGTTGAGAAGAGTCGATATGGTGTAACGGCAGTGAGTCAGCCTCGTTAGCAAAAGTAACTTAATTCCTATTGGAAAGAAAATCATCACTATGGTACGTTGGAATTCATAATACTCGTGAATACGTAAAGTACTTATGCTTTCCAGATACGATCTACAAGAGGAGCTCATTGCAACATAATAGTTGCTATTGCGCATATAAATGGCGACTGAATGCATAAATATCGTGCATTTGCTTCACAAAATAAATTTCTTTAGTTTTTGTTGTGTATCGTGTTTACTGTTCTTATGATACATCACCTTCTATGGACGAAATTTGAAACTACAGTTTTTTTTTTTATTTGCATTAACAAAACTCTTCATCGGGGGAGCATTTTGTCTTACCTTGTAAGTCATTTAGTTGTTTTTCTTCTACTTTTCTAAATACGTAAATGACGTTTATACCACTTTGTATAGTATATAATTTCTTTTAAGTTCATCAAAATACAATGCGTTGCATTTGATTAAATTTTGTGTCCTAGCAAAAAAATAAAGGCGAGTAGGAAAAGGTGGCTTAAAGTACCATTGAATAGTTCAGACTATTTAATAAGTCAGCATTTACCACTATATAAAATCAGTATTTCAATAATTGGAAGAATGAAATGTTATGCAATACCACAATTTTTTCAAAAATATAGAACTTGTCAAAAAATCGAAAGACCATACGAGGGGTGAATATTAAGGAACGAGACTGACGTGGCTTCAGACGTGCGCATGCGCCAAATACCAGACACCTGTTTAGAGTGAAACCTTCTCTTTCCAATGCAGTGCTTTTCACTGCTGTAAGTAATTCCATATAGACTTAGTCTTCGTTCGCATGAGAGTTCTTTTTCTTTCGCTTTTGCGCGAAAAATGATAAGTGTATAAATAGAGCAATAATTGTTGTGAAACATCTCAGGAAACTTGGAAAGACCGGTACTAAAACTTATTAATTTTTGAAACAAGTGTATGCTATTGAATGCTTATTGAGTACACGTTCTTTGCGTGGTTTAAGCATTTTCGAGATGTCGAGAAGATGTTGAAGATGATTCAAACCCGAGTCGCCCTTCCATATCAAAAATGGATGAAATAAAAAAAAATTGGTAATTTGGTTCGATTTGACCGTCAGCTATATATTCATGCAATAGCTGAAACTAAAAGAATTTGCAAAGATCCTTACGGGAAATTTTACAAAATGCAAAAATTGTGCGCCTAAATAGTGCCTAAAATTCTCACGTTTGAACAGCAAGAAGCTCACAAAAAGTTTGGTTACTTATACTTAGAATGGCATAGAAAATGACCCATACGTATTGGAAAAGATTAATGATATGTGGCGAATCCTAGTGTTTTACTTACACTCCTGAAACGCAGGGCCAATCCATGGTGTGAAAGATCCCATCTTCAACGAGAACCAAGAAAGCTTGATTGAGCATATGAAAATTCCAGGCAATGATGACTGCCTTTTTTTGATATTTAAGTTATTGTGTACATTGATTGGGTTTCTGAGGGTCAAACTATTAATCAACATCACTACTTTAATATTCTTGCTGAACTCAGTGAAATAATAAAGGAAAGAAATGCCCCGAATTGTGGAAGAACCAGTCCTACCGCAACGTCTGTAAAGAGGTCTCTAGCCAAGTACAGTATTCCATTTTTACAACGTTTTTCTGAATTTCACTTGGTGTGTGTGTGTGAGAGAGTGTGTGTGTCATCAAATTTTCGATCGTTAATTTAACCAACTTCCCATCAAGCTAGAGCTTTGAAATTTTGGGAATCGTTCGTACTCGCCTAACAATGCAATATTTAGACGTTTGCGACAAGTTTTAACTAATATTTCAATAGTTTTAATAAGTCAAAATATTCTTTCCTCTCGGCGCTTTTAGGATTGAGGAAAAAATTTCTTTCCCCCTCTGGGAGCACCGGGCACTCCCCACACCGCATGAGGTATCGTAAACCTTTTGTACTCACAAAGGGGAGATACTATCTCCCCTTTACTATCTCCGAGATAGTAAGGGTTGCTGACTTTTAGTCAGTAATCATTCGCAAGAAAGAAAGTTTCCAATATTTGGCGCCATGTCTTATCTCAATAATTTTTTCTGAATTCTGGTTCCCATTCTTTTTTTAACAGAATGACTTACAAGCTTTCAAATGCATGTTTTGATTTTATGAGTATTATGAATTTTTTAATACTCACACAAATGTCTCTTTTTAAGTAAATTTTAAAGTTAAAAATAACTAACAGTTTTAACTAATATTTCAATAATTTTCTCTAATAAACTTTGCCACCATATAAAAACGTTGTTTTTAAAAACGTTGGTTTTTATATCGAATTATTATACCATCTGCCTTATTTGTACGCTAATCGACTCCTATTTGTTTCCTAAGATGAATCCTGCATTAAGGAAAACAAGACTTGGGTCGCTTGAAGCCTTTAAAGGAAAAGCGGCACGCTTCCTGAAGGAGCTGACAGAAGAAGACTTCCAGCACTGTTTTGAACAATGATAGATTCGCACGGAGCATTGTAGGAATGGAGGTTTAGTATATACAAAGTTTATGTTGAATTCAACGGGCGCCTAGAGCGCGGAGCGCTCCCCTAGCCCGAATCTGGTATATAAAAGTTGCTTTACTATAAAATGGTTCTTTCATTCTTCAAAGAGAGTTCTAAAAATAGTATGAATAAAATTTGGAGAGTTTAGAAGAGGAGGAACGCTGTTTTCATACTGAATGAAATTCTTAGAATTACCAGCGCCACTATTGACACTTGGTGGATGGAAGAGTCTCTAAGAAATGCAGAAAGCTGGTTTCCGCAAGGAAGATTGACTAGATTCAATGATTGTAGATTCTTGAGGAGAGCAGTAGAGCTAGAATTGCTATTGGCTGAGAGGGAAGGTTCTTTATAACTGCTATTGGCTGCTCATGATGGAGAGAATCTGGGTATATATAAGGGGGGAGGGATTACCACCGAGAGAAAAAGAAAAAAAGGAAGCATCATGGTATAATGAAAAAAGTAGATATTAAAAAGAATAAAAAAGTTAAATTAGAATTAAGGTGGATTATGTGAGTCAGAAAGAACTTGCCTGGGTCTGATAATTAAAGGAATAATTTCATAATTTTCTAAATTTTTAAGATTAATATTTTCAATGTTTTCTTCAGAGTTGCAAAAGCTTATGGAAAAAGTTTGAACATGTTTTTTTTAAAAAAAAAGTTATTCGAAGGGCTTTAAGAATTTCGGAATTTTTCATATTCGTTGTGGCTTTTGCGATCATCCTAATTATTGAGCTTTGGGAATTTTTGAGAAGTTGTAAGTTTGTTTTATCACAGTATGCCCAAATTGGACAAGCGTTGCGAATAATTGGGCGCATGATGGCGGTGTAAATAAGAAGTTTGTTGTTAATGTTTATTTTAGATTTTCTATTTATAAGTGGATAAACTGTAAGGGAAAGGCTTCTCAATTTTTCTCGAATGTTAAGCAAGTGCTTTTCCCTGGTCAAGTGTTTATCAAACGTTAGTCCCAGATATTGGGCGGAGTTTTACCAAGAAACGATTTTGTCATAAAAGATAGGAGGGGGGGGGATTTGTTTTTTCTTAGGGAAAAGAACAGCATTAGATTTATAAATATTAATTTTAATTTTCCATTTATCGCAGTAATGTAGGAATATATATAGAAGATGATAATAAGTAAAATTGTGGAAAGATTGTGGTTATAAAATTGCTATAAATAAGTGAGTTTGTTCATAAATTGAAGAGAGGATGGAGCGTGCTCATTAGTATTAAATGCTGAAATAGTTATTAAACTATAAGACACTCGTTTACTCTTATCTTTCTTTTTTAATTTGCACAGAATAAAATGTGGCTGCAAAGACCGAATTGTCATAGTCGTAAGCTCGTATGATATGATCATTCAGTCCATTTAGGGTCTCGAGTCCCTGTAGTATAGATGAGCAACTACATATTAAATCTAAAGAAATTCAATGCCTTAAAGTAAGCATGTTGTGGAATTTTAAATATAATAGTTCCAAATATGCTATTGTCCTCGTCATTTAAACATGGGGTCTGGTGCATTACGAAGTCCCTAACTCTTTTGTTACTTCTTAATATGATGTCTAAAATCAGTCAGAAAATTAAGATGGAATTCTTTATTAATAATATAAAAATTATCTTAGAAGCATAAGTTTTCATATCGCAAGTCATATTATTCTCAAAGAGTATGAGGAATAAATTCGACTTCGACTCATTTTAACCCATGATTCAAGTTTATTTTTATACTTTTTAAAAAAACATTTTGTTTCATCATGAGTAATCTACTGCGCAAATCGTGGATGTACTAAGAAAAAGTTTTGGAAAATGAATAAGTGTAACTCTGCCTAACTGTATGTAAAAGACACTTGTCAGAGAAACTTGTATAAGTCTGGTAAAATTATTACTGAAATGTATAAAAGATAGTAGATTTTGTGACTTGAAACACGTTTATTCATAATACTGATATAATTTAGGTTTCAAATATATAAATTTAGAAAAAAGAGAAAATGTAAATTTCTCTTTTCCTCCTTTTACAATGCACAATATTTTAGCTTTTGAATATGAATATAGGGTATACTTAACATATTTATGCTCGTGTATATAATCAGAAACTCCGATAGAACAAAAGGTAAGTAACGAATGGTTTTTAAAGAGGAAAAATCATTTACGCAAATAGGAGGATAATTTTTATCATATTTTTGTTTCCTGACGACAAATTTAGAACACTCTCTATGACAATTTATTTTACAATCATTGACTAGGTTTTCGCTTCTTTAAGTGAAGTAAAATTGTTCTATTACATTTAAGATGTTAAAAATCAAATAAAAGCATATTTAAGAAACTTCTAAGCTAATTTTACAGTTTAATTAGTAAAATAAGAAGATAAAAGTTATTATTTCTCTAATATTCTGGGCGTGACGTAGAATGTGAGCTCTTTGATATGTCTATGTTGTATAGAGGTCCTGAAATTTTGAAACTTTTTTCCCAATTAATCCCAATTTCTGCTTCTATTTCCTATTGAAAAATATTAACAAAACACCCAGAAATTATAGAATGACATCCATTCGTGAATCTGAGTTAACAATCTGTTCAGAAAGGACACTCTTTTATTGGGAGTGTGTAGAAGAATAAGTAATAATGAAAACCAGAATCGTTTTTTTGAAAACATTACTTCAAATAATCACATAAATGTTTGTTCTTATATCTTAGTATTCAAATGCAATTCATCAAGTTATTTTAATATCTTTTAAAGTGATTTTTTTCTGTATACAAATTGCGATGTAAATATAATTATCTAGTCTAATATATTTAGTTCTAACTAATAAGATATGTTTCGTCTGATATCTCGTGATCGGGATTTAATTATGGATTGAAGGGATTGAGTTTAATCCAAAATAGTGGTACTGATTTACTGGGCTTATAAATATATCACTAGAAGCAAAACAAAGGCTTTTGGCAACGGTCCACTTAATTTTGAACCTCGGTCAAGTGATGAGGTCAAAATGTGAGCTGGCACTTCCTTTCCAAATTTTCACTCCCTTTCAGTAGGAAGAGTTTGAGCCTCAGCAGATTTAAAGTGCATCTGTTCCGGCTACATGGCTGGTTTTTAGTCGCATCAATGCTCAATCCTCGAAATGACGAAAACTACTGGGTCTGAGATCGCGACCATGACCACAAGTCTATTGTGGTCTTCCTAATAGTCATATGCCAGTTATTTAAAATAATTCTATAATAGATTGTTTGAGAAGAATATGGCTGTAGAAATATTTCAAACTTTAATAACAGAGAAAATAAAAGCATTTAGTGAGCAACCACTCGAGATGAGCATTTTAGGTAAATCGAGTGAGTAGAAGATATAGAGAACACCGCGTTACACATCAAAGCAGGGAGATGTTGAGGTGCCAATTCCTCTGGAATAAATATTTGATCAGTGTAACATTTAAAATGCATCGCGTATTAGTTTCTGCTATATATATGGCGCGTTTGTAAGTGCTACTTGCCAAAGAAATTTGGCTTATTTCGTTAAAACTGCCTTCAAACATCACTTAGAACGAATATTGGCGAATAGGATAAACCATGAGTATCACTCTTCTTTTGTTTCAACTGTTCTACTTGACCTGGACTTGGTTTCGTTAGGATTTATTAACGTCGCATTAGAAGCAACACGAGAGCTATTGGTCACAAACCACGTAATTTTGAATCTCGGTCAGGTGACAAGGACATTACCTGAGCTGGCACCCCCTTCTCCTAACTTTCACAACACAACAACAGAAGGACATTAGGTCTCGACATATTTAACTAGCATCAACACCTGTTAAGCGGCGGGTCCTTAGTGGCATCAAGGCTCGAACCTACGACTGGATGAAAATCGTCGGCCGCAAGTCCCTGACCATGAACACTTGCCAACAGCGGCCATCTACTGGACTTGGGAAAGTTTCTAGCGAAAGAACATTTCATTACCTTCCGCCGTACCAGTAATCTAAAAGGAACCTTGAGATATTTTGGACTTCTACTATTTTACTATTAGGAAATTCATTTTAAGGAGCAGAAGTATGTTCAGTATTCAAACATCATTCTCAATATGGTCCATACTTTCACTTTAAGTTTTTCCTGTTTCCGAATACTAGAGTTGGTCTTCTCTAAATAAGGGTCTGGGTGCAAGAAACCATTTGGGCTTCTAAGTTGTTTGTAAATTAAAAAAAAAAGAATTACAAACACGGACATATATTACTAATGCATGAATATTTAATACGTTATATTGTTTATGCAAATACATTAATTAATACTTCAGAAAAAGTACACTTGTTTGCAATTTTTTTTTCAATGCATCAATTATGAGCATATGCTTGACTAAAAGATTTAGTATAGGGGGGAGATACTTGGGAGTTCCCCGAGTCAAACAACAAAAAGTGAACTTTAGCATCATCGAAGTTTGTCGAAATTCACACATCTGCATTAAAATGAGTTTTACGTCATACTGGCAACGACAGGAATGTTGTCAAATTTAATCATTACATTAACAATTAACTAAGGTAATTAACTAAGGTATTATTAAGTAATTAATTCATTACATTAACAATTTTTTATAAAATTTACAAAAGGAACGACCACTAAGGTTTATTGAAACTATCTGATGCTGTGTAATGATTACTATTTTAAAAGTGAAATAACAGTATTTGAACATTTGATGGAAATATTTCAAACGATATTAATGCAAATAAGTTTTTTGGCTTTATAATTTGAAACATTATCAAGGCTTTAAATTCGAAGTATTTTCATACCTCAGGAATTCGAATATCTATCATTTTTTCTTATGAATAATTTAAAACAAAATACTAGATAATAGCGGTTCATTAAAAACTCAGAAATCCGTGAAGCATTCAATATCAAGACCTGTTGCAAGCATATTCAAGATATATCAATCAACTTTTACTCTCTCCCAAACCGCCATAATACCAACATGCAAAATCTCGGGTTTTATCAATTTTATGTAAAAACTAAACGACCAAGAACTATCCTCCTTGACTTCTATGAACCACTGTTATATTTGTATTTTTCATGAATTTACTTATTAAAATTTCATTTTATTCTGTTCTTAGTTGTCTAAAACCCCATTCCCAACTATCTTCACACCCTAAGTTCCCTTTACAAAACGGCAGCCATAGGAGCAGCACACTTCAACCAAAAATCTTTTTTCCTCTTAACTATCATGGACTGGACATCAAAATCGAGAATTTTTTCCATCTTTCTCCTAACCTCACGAACTATTTCTCCACCTTCACTTTTAACATTTCACCCTCCTATCTCCTACAGAAGTGGAACAATTCTCATAGGACTCCCACCTATTCTACCCATCTCCTCTAATGACAACGCCGATTGGCAGATAATATCTCTTTCAACAATGTACAACCTCCTCTTCAATGTTTCACCTCATCTATACTAATTTGTAAGATTCTAATGTACCTTTGTTCGCTCTCATTTATACTCAAAATAGATCAAGAAATCGGTATTCCAACAAATGAGTACTAGTGATGGAGATTAAAACATAATTTCTGACACAAAAGGTGACTCAACTTAAAGAGTAATATAAAATCATATATTTGGCTTGCAATGGGGGGTGTGGATATTTTTTCCCACTTTAAAATTATTTGTTTGAGCATATAAATGACATTGCTTAATCTTGACTTTAGTTGTAATTCACGTTTCCGTTCACGTTGTTATTCACGTCGAGTAGCCAAGTGATCATGTTTGCTGGGTCGAGGTATTCGTCGTATGAGGAATTCAATCCTTGATGCCACTTAAGACTCGCAGTGTATCCAGCCTGACACACCTTTAATCTGATGTAGGTACCAAGTTCTTCCAATGGCATATTGTAGAAGTTTAGAGTGTCGTGCTGTATCGTTCTCGTCAATTGACCGAAGTTAAAAATTATGAAGACGTCGCCAATTTCCCTGAAGTTACTTCTTAAAATAATGGTAATAAATAGTAGCAACACATCCCCAACCTTGGTTAAACAAGTTTGGCGGTGAGTGTCTATATGTGATTATCATTACTCCTAGATAAACAGCAATAGCTGGAACAATGCGTTTTACAAAACTATACGTTCATGGGACAGAATTTAAAAGACGATTTACAACAAACAACAATTAAGGCACATTATTTAAAAAAACTTTACAGACATTAAGCTTTCATGTTGGAACCGCAAGAAAAAGACACCACTTTCTCATGGAAAAGAGACATGAGGATCTCCGGAACATGGCTTCTCGGTTGACCTTAAGACCGTTAACTGCCTAGTGGTTATTTTTGCTTTTTAATACGAAAATGACGCATACTCGACATAATTATGATCATGTATGTAAGGCGACACTACAAAATAAAAAAAAGTACATTTCAGTATTATACAGTATATATACAGTATTATTTTTAAAAAATGGAAAATCTGTTTCAAAATCTTGAGGATAATTTAATATATGTTTTTTCTGGTGTCGAAATTTAGAATAATCTCCAAGAATGTTGTTTCCAGTAACGGTAAACAAATATTTCAATTAATTTTTCAGTTGATTAGTTAAAATATTTTTTTTTCTATTTTGTTTGAAAAGTGATAATTTAAGTAAAAGCCCATTCAAATGAAATTAAACCTCTTCTCAAATTTTGCTTTTAACTTAGTAAAAGAAGTTAAAAATTAGTATTTGTCAAGAATTCGGCAGTGTTGACTTAGAATGTGATCCCTTTCTTATTTCTATCTCGTAAAAAAATTCTAAAATTCTAAAATTTATTTACCAATTAATACAAATTTTTACCACTCTTTCTTAAAGAAAGCCGTTTATATAATATCGAGTATTAAAACATAAGGTTCGTTTGTTGTAATCACTGCATTTAAATTTCGCCAATAGAGACACTGCTTTTACGAGCGTGTGCCGGTATCAGAGAGTAAATAATATTAGGGAAATTTGTTCTCATATCTAAGAGATATGCGTTTAAACGTCACATATAACGTTATATTATTACCTTTTAAGCATTTTGTTTTCATTAACAAGTGACCCCTAGAAATATATGATCTTACACATCTAGGGCAAATAACATCGTCAAATATCTCGCGCGATGGAGATTTTATCATTCACTTCCAATAGGAATGAATATTACATTTAAAAGAGAAACTAAGGGTTCTTCCATCTGAAAATTTATTCAGGATTTCATTAGGCTATGTAACACCAGGAAAAGATAACTGCCCTGCAGCAATAAATGGCATACTCTGTCACAGAATTTAGTTCTTTTGTTTTATCTACACATCATTTTAGACCTTTATTGATAAGCTATTAATCTGAAGTCTGGTGATTTTGCTAAAATTCGACATATTACTCAAATGTTCCATACGATCTTTTCAATTTTTTTATCGCTTGTTTCATTTTTTATTACATTTAGCTTAAATATATTCAATTTAATAATCCATCGCTTGCATTAATTTTAATTATATGTAGCTGATATAATATTCAATTTTATAATTTTTTCGATTGCTTTAATTTTAATATCTGAAAAGTTTACTGTTGCCCATTTCTGGATATTTAATCGTTTACTTTAATTTTTATATTTAATTGAGTAATTTAATAATATAAAAAAGCGCACCTTGGGTAGCTAAATCCATTGCTTACAAAACTTTGATTAGAACCTTTTTTTTAAAGATGACTGTTTATTGGCCCTATAGAAATGGCGGTGTGTGATTCAAAATTAAAAAACGAAGTGTGTGGTGCCAAGATCTTTTGCAATCGTTTGGGCAAAACAGCTCCAGAAACAGTTGAATTAATGAACGCGCTTCTCATTGACAACATTTTGTTGAATCTAGGAATTTTAGATGACATGGTGATTTAAAAAGGACATCTGTTTCCAATACAAACTTCTAAGTTTGGCCGACCACAAAGTGTTGGGAGTTATCGAAAAGTTGACACTATGTAGACAATCCTGAAAGAAAACTGGCGAATGTCATATGAGGAAATAGTGACATCAAACATCATTATGAAACCATCAATATTACTAATTTTCTTGTTTTTATAAAGTAATATTGTCTACTGCAAGATGCTCGTGTAGTCCATATGATCAGTTTTAGACGAAAATGGATCACAGGCTTTGGGAAAAGTACCAAATAAATGAATGTTCCTGCTTCTTATTTTCAAGTCTTCGTATTTCATGATAATTAAATTAAGAAATGAAAATGTCGTCTGGTATCCTTTGTTAAGTGGCTAATATTTAAAGAATTGGGTCTTCCTTGTATAACTCTTATTTCCCTTTACAACGGTACATTTAATTAATTCTGCGTAGTGCAGAAAATTTGAGATTTCACCAGGATTTTGTTAAGAAAATACTTTTTAAAACTGAAATTGAATGCGTGCAAACGAATTAGTTTTCTTGAAACTCGAAAATAATCGTTTTGTACTAGAAACGGTAAATTTGAGCCAGTAATATGATTAACGGTCGTCAGGAAAATGAAATAGTACGTTTCATAAGTTAATTCTAAAATTTTGATTGCTTTTATTACCGTCACACTAGACGCAATACGAGGGCTAATGGCAACGAATCTTGTAATTTTGAACATTTGTCAAGTGACGAGGATGACTCCTAAGCTGACTCTTCTCTCTCCTCTCTTTCACACCATGTCACCGGGAGGACTTTGACCCTTGACAGATTTCACATGCATCAGCCCCGTCTACAGGGCGGATTTTCAGTGGCCTCGAGGCTCAGACCCACGTCTGGAAGAAAACCATCTGCGGTGAATCCCCGGCGTCAGTTTTGATTATCATTAAGTTACCACGG
>BMAW01042871.1:0-18917 GCA_019974015.1 Nephila pilipes | reverse complement strand
ACTACCTCTATCCCCCACCCACACAGTCTTTGTAACTCACACTCACTCTCTCAAACACACACACACACACACACACACACACACACACAATTTTTAAAATGTTATCTTTAACATGACAATTTTACTGTCTTATTATACAGTTACATATGTAAAAAGGAAAATATTTTTTTCTGTTCGCAGAAATTTTTCTGAAAAACAACAGGATTTTTTTTTATCTACTTCATTATTCTTACTAATTCCTTTGAGATGATATCGTCTTGTCCAGGGAATTTGCTAATTTAAATTTGATCAAAATACTGAAATGAGAGAGATCGAAAGGACTAATAACTTGGTCAATTTGTATGTACAAATAGTTATTTTAATGCTGTTATGTTGTGTGTTTAATGTAATTCAGTTGTTAAAACTATGAAAAGAAATAATGTTAAAAAGTAAGTACTTTCAAAGAAATATGGAAAAAGAGCATATATTTGTAACATGTTTTACTCCAAAATGGAAATCTTATTTTCAACCTGTTTGCTATTAGTTTCATCTAAGATATTTTCGGTCACAATATTGAGTAAAACTCCAAGTGTATTTAGAGTAGGAAATTAAAGATTTAATAGCAAACTAGAATTCATTTCTTTTGCTGTATGGAAAACTATAGAATTAATAAACCTATCCACCATCAAGCTAACATTCCATAATGAATTAATTTTTTAATAATTTCTTTATTATACAGTATTTTTTTTAAAAAAATCAAAAGTAGGAAGAAGATCAATTGTTACATAAATGAAGATGAGTCGCTGCTGAAAGTTGTAATGGGATCAATAATAAAATAAATAAAACTCAGATTCTCTTTTCAGCGCACAAAAGGAAGCCTAATGGAGAACAATATTTATATCTGACAAGGTACTTACCTTTCAAAGAAATATCCTTCAAGTTTTAATAAATATTTCTTGAGATGTTGATATAATGAATGTCAATAGAATCATGAAATTCATCTCACTAACAGTCATTTAAAGATGACGCAAGAAAAACGTTTCTCAGATGGAAAAAAAAGGTTAAAAAAGAAATTCATACCTAAAGTAAATGAAACTGAAGATTAAAAATGTTCGCTGGGGTGCAGATTTTCATTTTTTAAGAGTTTTTGATATGATGTTTTATTATGTTACATTGTGTCATCATTTCTTTGTAAATTATTTAATTAAAAATGCTTCCATTTTGATCAAAAACAAAATAATATCGCACGGAGAAAAAAATTATCTTTAAATTTTTTCTTCCCGCTATGTTGATGAGAAACGTTCAAGAGAAGGAAAAAGGAAAGAAAGAAAGAAACGGGGAAAAGTCGAGAAGTGATAGTCGAGGATCCTCGTGGTGAATCTCTGCAACGACCAAATTCCCGGAGAACAGCCATATCATTGCCCCTATTTCAGTAAAATAGCCTTCACAATCTATTAGTGCACATTCCGGGAAGGAAATTGCCCTCGTAGCTGATAAAAATGATATTCTAACAATTTTGACCGCTTTTACAACTCAGACCTTGACTGAAATCTAACACAAACGATTTTATTTTATGTCATGCAAGTGGCCTAATTTTTCATTTTCTTTGCAAAGTAACATAGTTTGAAAATTAAAACGCAAAAATTCATTTTGATTTGTGTTAGGTATTAACCGGGAGTGTTTTATCTTTGGTATTATATTACGTTTTCCTTTAGACACGTTTTTAAAATAAATATTTTTTTTTTTTTTTAATATTTAAAAAATCCACTTCCTCTCCCTTTGAATAATAAATGCATAAAATATGCTATTCTTAATAATTAACTCAAAGTAAGGCAGATTTAATTATTATTATCATATATTTAACGAGCACTTAATGAAATTACTCGTGAATCACGAACAAGTGTAATTTAAAAGAGACTATATTACATTTGACTGGAAATATTAAGACTGCTAAATTTTGGGATTCAACCATATTTAATAAAGTCATTCCAGAATGAACCTTTTTATTACACTCCCTAAAACTCTCTGTCTGTTTCTCATTTAGATCAAATTTATAGCATGCTGCAGTAATTGAAACTTTATGTTCAATCAACTTGTATTTACTACATTATTATAATGTTGCGAATTTTGTTTTTTTTCCCTAGTTAACTCAGTTCACGTGCATCGTAGAAAAGAAACATTTCTTTTTAATTCCACCAGAGAAAATACGCTTTTATTATTAATTCTATTTCTCGATAATAAATTGCTTTGTACCGGAAGATGGCTACTATATGAATACCATTACGCTTTGCAAAAACTTTGACAAAACAAAGAGCTGTTCAAATACTCTCTTCTTTTCGCTGTATTTTAGAATCATTTTTGTGACTACTTTCTGTCACCAGAATTAGATACTTATTTTGATTTATTAAGGATACTGTAGGAGAAATAACGGTAATGGTCTGAAACAAAATCGATACTTGCTAGCTTTCAGTACCGAATGATGCAATAGATATTCCCCAAAAGGTACTCTCTCTCCAGGAGTCGTCGTTAGTTCAATGACGTCAGTGTACACTGAATACAATTTATCGCAGAAATGTATTCGAAGAGAGGTTATAAGCCCTTGACATTTTCAATGATGGTACAAGGAAAGAACAAACTGGGGTCGAGTTGCATTAAAAAAATAGGTTCAATTTTTGGGGTTTTGTTTTTGTGTTAACATGTTTCGAGGCTTTTACATCTCGGTTATTGTTGTCAGGGGCGTTAGAGGGGATTCTGAGTCTTATAACTTGGAAATTAAATAAAACAGACCTATTGAAACAAGTAAGTTGTAGATTGAATTTTTTAAAAACAGAATGAGCCCTGGGAGATAGGTAAAAAGATCTTCGAAGACAAACATCGTTTTATACGCAATACCTTTCCTTCCAGTACAATCATAATTCAGAAACAGTTTAGAGTATTATTTATATATAACAAAATGATGTATTCAGTGCTATATTCAATGGATATTTAGAGTTAACTAAAATTTCTATTTGCGGTCTTCAAACATTTAACGAAACAATGGAAAGATTTCTTTCATCATTTACTAAATAAAGAGTATGATTTTTGTCATTTAAATAAAGTTCGTGACACATTAAATTTTGGGATTCTAGTCGACTAATATTACTTCGTTGAGATTATCAAGCAAAAATTACGTAATATTCTCATTATTTATGCTTTCTGTTAATGCAGTGAAATTTTACGATGTACCCCTCAAGTTTTATTCCACAAAATGCACTCGCGCACACACAAACATACACCACACAGCTTCGTATAATTTATTATAAGACTATATAAACTTTTAGTACGAGGCTAATCTAGCATCTGCTTACAATTTGAAATGCTAGAAAAAAAAAATGAATACCTGAAACACATTTATACCAAAAGATTCAAAGGTGATGTGCTGAATTTACGTTCAAAATGATTTGTTTTAGTCAATCTTGAATTCGCTGTTCTAGTGAACGTTTTTGTCAGTCAATTCCTGGCGGAACAAAGGTTAACCAACACGCCTCGTTATTTTGAACCACGTTCAGATGACAAGGGCTAGCACCCCACTCTCCATAACGTCAAAGTGAAGATTTTGAGCCCCAACAGAAATAACACGCATCAGTCCCTTTACACGACGGTTTTTAATGGAATCGGGATTCGAACACGAAGTGACGTACCCAGAAATTAATTTTGGTGGTGATAGTGGGTTGCATATTGTCATTGCCATGAAAAAAAAAAAAAAACAATTTCTTTAGTTTAGAATTACCACTTGGTAAAAACTATAGAATGTGCTACATCAATCTTATTTCTCTTATTAAAAACTGTTCAAGAATTATATTATTTTTATCAAGTTATTAAAATTACGCATTTTAAGATCATTTAAAAAATAATAGACAATATGAAAAAAAAAATTTCTGCTTACCATTATCGGCGGAATCCGATAATATTGAAAAAGTGATAAAAATCCTTTAATGATTGAAAAGCAGTCACAATTTAAAAAAATGGTTAAAAAGGGTTGAGTATTATGAAATGAAAAACATTCTATACATATTAGTTTAAGAAAAGTTATATTTGTTCCACGGTTTTAGTTCCGTTTTTTTTTTTTTTTGCAAAATATTTAAGACTTCTTCATTAACACACATACTTTTACATATGTATAACAAACATAGTCCATTTAAATGCATTTCAGATGTACTGTTTCTTAAGTAGTTTCTTAAATATTTCATTTTTGAAAAGAATCTTTGAACAGTACATGTTGTAACAGGGAAGATGACTAAAAATTTTAAAAGTTAACGAATATTTGAAAAAATATCTACGTTGCTCTGCTGTAAAACTTCTATAGCAGTTAATCTAGTCTGTCGTGTGAATAATTTCTTTTTCCATAGCTAATATTCTGTAGTCAAAATATTAATACTATTATCTGGAGAATATATTTCTTTCAGTATTTCTAATTTATTTTCATCTTCAGAGACTTATGAGGTCGTTCTCCGGTATGATTAAAAATTTTAATGGACTAATAATTGTTTGTGTTCTGAGAATCTTTCTTTAAGTTGTAAAATTACAGCATCCAAAAACTGGTTAAAAATTGTTATCTTAAAATAAGATGCGGGTGATTCAGATGAATATTAGAATGATGAGTTTTTTTGATAGTTGGAGAAAAACAATTCTATAGTTCTCATCTATTATTTATTTAAAAAAAATCCCTTTATGAAAGTAGAATTGAAAACCGTGTCTCATTGACTGCGACTCCTTTCAAGTTCTTTTCCAATATCATCGCTCAGATGAACTGCGGCAATGAGGTCCACTGCATTATATCGCAAAATCCTAGATAAAGGGACGTAAAAGGAACTATTTTTTTCTATCGGAAAATAAAGTAATGACAAAATTGGAACCTCTGAAGGAATTTAAAAGAATGTAAGCCTCACAGCAGACACGAATTCTTATTATGGCAATTTCCAAGAATCAGTTCAAGAGCATGAATCAAAGGACGTTGCAATTCCACCATCATCATAATAGATTAAAGTCTCTATTCAACGCGTAGGAGCGGTAGTTTTTCTTCAATACGTTTTTCTTGGAAGAAGGAGACATTTCTAATGTATTATCCTGTAAAACACCACTGCTTTTAGGAGCATTCATGAACGAATGGCATTTTTCACTAACTCCAATGCATTTATACGAATATCTTTAATTTGGCATTAGTCTGAAGTAGCCAAATTTAGGAAATAAGAAGTGCTGAAGGGAATATAGTACATATAGTGCAGAAGGGAATTTTTATCTCATTTTGGTTTGTATATCGTTGAATGCTTAACGCTTCACATCCTTCATAAATCAATCAACCAATCAACCGTTAGCTACTCCAGATATGGCAGCAGCACCATCATACGTTATATCCTTGGCCTCTTATATATTTTAAAACCAAACCTAATGATTCAAATGTTTTCAAAATTCTGTTTGATAGATCTTCTTCATATTTTGAAATTGCTGGCACAAAATGTAAGAGATTTTGAACTAGTAAAAAATGTGTTGTCCTCGCTTTCTACAAATCTTACATATAAAGAGACTTGCTCAATCAGTGAAATATCTATGTTTTATACTATAATAGAAAAACTTATGCTTAAATTTTCTTTTTAAATAAATTTTTAAAAGAATTACTTCATTGCAAGCATGTATGATTTCGTTTTTTAGAAAATATATGCGATGCATTATTAGCAGATGATTTTAAATGCTCTTTCAGAATTTCATCTCCTACATTAATTCGCAATTTAAGCTCATGACGGAAATTTCCATTGTGATGTTCATTGCTTTCATTTGTTCCGTTAATTTGACGGTAATCACGATAACATATTAAAGGAAGTCCATTTCTGCGACAGATATTACTGTATTTATAATAGGACTAGTTTTTTTCTATTTTCTTTTGCTTGTTGAACGCTAACAATATCAAAATTATCTATAACAGCTCATTTATGTCCTTGTGTAATGGTCCTTAAATTATGAGCAACTACCAAAAAATATGAGAATGATATTTTTATTTCTTATGTTTACGAAATTTTTGTGGCGATTTGCCCCAGAAAAGAAAAAGCTGATTAACTTATTGTCCCAATTGTTTGACTTGCCCACATATTCATTGGAAAAAACTATACGATATTCGCAGCGTATTCCATTTTCAATTAGCGTATCCTAACGGTGAATTATATCAAAATTTTCTCTACACCTGGCCTCTTTCTAACCACAGACAGCATTACTATCACCAAGAAAGGAGCTGCTCTCATATGAGAACATAACAGATCTCTATTTCATCCTTCATTGAGCCCTAGTTTGACACCACTTAAGTCGCAGATGGCAGGCATTTGGAGTTATTGGCACGAACGTTACCGGGTGTCAGGCTCAAAGCTGCTTTTCAACTAACTGATTTGTTACAGTTAGCTGTGTCACACGGGCGTTGAAAGTAGCTCGAATTTCTGCAACAAATGCGATTCAGCCTTCCGGTAAATACGGTAATCTTCCCTCTCATTCAGGGCTCGTATTCTGACGACTGTAGGTCTTTTTAAGACAGTATCTTTTCGTGACCACTGCTGCTAACAATCATGCACAGGAGATGCATCCCTGCCAAGTCTTTCTGTAACATCGTAAAAACAAAATCCTTTTTCTTGTAGCCCTATTATGAGGTATGTTCCGAAAGAAATTTAGTCATTTTTTTTCACATGTAAAATTTATTGTAAAAAAAAAAAAAAAAAAAAAAAACTCCATGTCATCATGAACTATATACTTTGCACTATTTTTCGACATAGTTGCAGTTGACATTGAGACATTTGTCATAGCGGACAATCAGTTTGAAGAAACCACTCTGGTAAAAATTGGTGCCTTACGTTGCAAGGAATTGTCGCATAGAATGCTTCATCTCAGTATTATTTTGGATGGACCTGAGCATGACTAATACACAGTGTGGAAGCCACGTCTGACACTGTTATGCGCTTATCCGCTAACACCATGACCTGTACTCTAGTAGTGTTATTTTCATTCGTGAATGTGGACGGAAGCCCATTTCAATCTTCATTCTTCACACTTTGTCTTCCTTCATTGAATATGCAGCACCAGCGTCCAACCATTTGGCGAGACATGACCTGTTCACCATACACGGTCTGAAGGCGTTCATGGGTGACTAATCCCTCGTGCCCATACATACCTGATGACAGCATGCATTTCCATTGCCTACCACATTGTCAGTCCCATCTCGGGCATGCTGGTCTGCTGTTACTCTTTTTTCTTCGTCGCTCTGCGCATACGTTATTCCCATTCCACTGACGCTGTTCCGTCGTTGAACCAGCAACGGGTGTGGAAGTTTATGGTGGTTGTTTTTTTTCATCTGGTGTATTATGTGCTCTTTCAAAAAAAATGACAAAAATTACTTTCAAAACATCCCTCGTACACAGACTCATTTAAACTCGGAAATGTGTTAATGTAAAACTTCGGCAGCACTTCCTTCATGTAATCTTTCCATCTTTTTTATGAATAATTAATTTTGTCAATAATTAAATAGTCTCTAATCAAAACAGTTTGAACAAATTATGTATTCATACTGGATTTATTCGGATCTTGGAATAATAACCAAATAAAATTCTAATTAACTTGTTTGTGGAAAATGTCCGTACTCACACCTGAATCTAAAGACTAATATAACAGAGATACACATGTCACTGACTAATAAGATCCGAGTCAGTAGAAGAACTTGTAAACGGGCTCGACTCACTGTCCGTACACAGATTCTCACTTTCCACTAACTTCGAATCTATATCTCTTTACTCTTATCAGCTTAGACACTTGCCAAGATTCTTTGTTGTAAACTTCGATCGTTCTCTGCACCACAAATCTCTTATTAAATTCACTTCATTTTATAAATGCATCTCATCATTCTTATTCGCTACACTTCGTTATGTCTATTTAATTTGCATGAGTCACTTTTCATTGACCAGAAGATGTTCTCAATTCAATTAACTCCATATGAAAGTTCAAAGTGATAGATGAAGGGATATACGCGCCAGAATCCAATAAAATTGATATTGACTTCTGCGTCTCCTTAAAGGCATTTCTCACTCAAATCTAGCCCACATCGCGCCCAGTCTGGTAAATAAATAATGCTCACGAAGTTTATGTCGAAGTTATGTTCAAAACAAATGTGATTTGTATGCTTATAGTGGTAATACTAGCGACACTCTTATTCGTTTACCGCAAAATCTGAATAGACGTCTTTCAAATGTGCAAACACGCATGCTAAATTTCGTTTATTAGCACACTCCTTCTCTGTGTTAAGACTTTATTTTCTCCCAGTGTATATGTCGAAGAAGGAAGGGAATTGAGTGAAAATAAAAAAAAAAGATGTATTGATAATTATTTAAAAATATATCTTAAAGATATACAGACACAGGTTAGGGATCCATTAACTTATACACATATATGATTATAAATTTTCCAATTCAGAATTTTTTAAAGTTTTTAGTTGGAAAAAAATTATCTGAACGAAAAGTTAGCCATGATGAAATTTTTATGTAAAAGAAAATTGAGTTCTTCAAAAACCAGTCAGACGAGAAATATTTAGAATTGTTACCTATAATGAAAGAATGAATGGGATTTCACTTTGTTATATGAGATTTAGGGTAGTCTAGATAGTAATTATTTCTGTAATTGTGATGAATTTTAAAACAATTTTTGTTCTGAACATTTCTATGGCTTTCTAGAATCGATTATTATGTATTCATCATTCTTTTCTTTTCTTACCTAAAAATCCTTCTTGTAGACAATGAATGCAATTGAATCCATGTCAATTGGTGTATTTATTCTGTTGCTTTAAAATTATCAATTGGCGATATATATATATATAACACATGGATCAATAAGTTCCGAGACTAACCCAGAGATGGCGCTCGTAGTAAACCAGTAACCAGGTCTTTCTAGAGTACTAACCTTTGCTTGAAACGTGTCAAAATTTTAAGTCGATCGGACCAGAAACAGCTGAGTTATCGAGGTTGGAGTAAAGTCGTTTTGTAGTTTGTTTAAAAAATGGAAAAAACCGAGTTTCGTGTTCGGATAAAACATTGTTTTTTAATGGGTAAAAACACCGTGCACGCGAAACAATGGATTGAAAAATGTTACCCGGACTCTTGTCCATCAAAAGCAACGATTTGTTGGTGGTTTGCCGAGTTTAAACGTGGTCGTACCGACACAAATGACGCGGAACGCTCGGGTAGACCTGTGGAAGCCGTTACACCGGAAAATGTGAGTGAAGTGACAAAAATTATAATGAAAGATCGTAAAGTGAAGCTCCGTGAGATTGCTGAGATGACACAGATATCATATGGAAGTGTATTTACTGAAAAAGGTTTTTTGAAGTGAAGTGAAAAAGGTTTTTTCCAAGTGGGTGCCGCGATTGCTTTCGATGGAACAAAAACAGCAACGAGTCGATGATTCAGAAAGCTGTTTATCGCTATTTACTCGCAACAAAAAAGATTTCTTGCGTCGTTACGTGACCATGGACGAAACATGGATACATCACTACACTCCAGAGTCGAAGCGGCAGTGGCGCACAGCTGGCGAAAGCCGTCCGAAGCGTCCGAAAACGCAGCAGTCAGCTGGCAAAGTCATGGCGTCAGTTTTTTGGGATACGCATGGCATGATTTTCATTGACTACCTCGGAAAAGGTAAATCGATCAACAGTGATTATTATATTGACTTGCTGGTGCGTTTGAAGGAGGAAATCGCAAAAAAAACGACCGCACATGCAGAGAAAAAAAATCCTTTTTCACCAAGACAATGCACCCTGCCACAAGTCGATGAAAACAATGGCAAAATTGAACGAATTGGGCTTTGATCTGCTTCCCCACCCCCCATACTCGCCAGATTTAGCCCCCAGTGACTACTGGCTCTTTGCTGATCTTAAAAAAATGCTCCAGGGAAAAAGATTTGGCTCAAATGAGGAGGTCATCGCTGAAACTGAAGCTTATTTTGAAGCGAAAGATAATTTTTTTTATAAACATGGTATTGAAAAATTGGAAAAGCGTTGGAACGATTGTATCACCATAAAAGGTGATTATGTTGATGAATAAAAAAAAATTTTGCAAAAAAAATGTTGTTTTCAATGTTAGTCTCGGGACTTATTGATCCATGTGTTATATATATATATATATATATATATATATATATATATATATATATATGTGTGTGTGTGTGTAACAACTTTCTTTTAAATAGTACAATTGAATTAAATATATAAAAACAGTCGCGCATAACTATTTTATTCAATTACACAGAACTATTTTATTTTAGCGGAGAAGCAGACCATTTCCACTCGGTGGGAATTACATAACTCCGCCTTTGGATACAGATTATGACAGCATGTGTTTAACAACGAGAGTGAGCAAGAGAGTAGAAGAGAGCGTTTTTCGCTGTGTTTTGGTTATTATATGAGGGAAAATTCAGTTTAAACGTCAGAAACCACATGGTCTGGATGGATTGATTTAAAGGGAATTTAAATGCAGACTTAAAGTCTGGTAGGGATCATCCTTACTGGTCTCGAGGCGTGAGATCTGCTTATTCTCCGAATTTTTTAGAACGCGTGATTGAATAAATTAAAAAGAAAAAAGGAATCGTATCAGGAAATAAGAATGAACATTACCTTTTAAAGGAGATAATAGGAAAATTAAATTATTATGGTGAAAAATTAATAGGAATTAAGAAGTTAAATCATTACACACACACACATGCACGCCCGCCAGCACGCACACACACACACACACACACACACACACACACACACAGCACACACACACACACACACACACACACACACACACAAATTTTCTTAAAGATATAGAAATTCCTTAAATTAACATCTTCGTCTTTGGTATTAAACTTTTTTCTTTTAAAATAATTGAATGTATAAAAATTAAGTAAAACTTTTAATTAAGAAACTGCGTTATATATTTTATAAATTATTTTAACAATGAATAAATTACTTCTTTTTCCCAATACTTGATAGTTCCTTTTTTGCATATTTTAGTTATCAAATGCTTCCTTAACACGTTGAGATATTTCTAATCTATTTATTGATTTCAAAACGTTTATTTTAAGCTTTAAGCTACCAGTGAGATTTTCCAAAGGAAATAATTAATTGTTAAGCATATAATATTCCTTTTACTTCTAAAATCAAAATCGAAGTTAAATTGTTAAGAAATTTGGAAACGTATTTTGAATTCTTAAACTTCTGACTTACTAAAATTAATTGCAAAATTTTCTAAATGTTTTAAATTAACTTAAATCATTATGGATGATTATAATTAGCAGAGGAATAAATATCCGCTAAAGAAAGAAAGAATTTTAGCGAAATTGGAAACTTTTGAGAGTAATATGCTAATGAAAATTGACTTATTTTCTCGTTTTCAAATTGTTACGAGCATTAAAAATGGCGTATCTAAATTATGAATGATATTTTAATGACATTTTAACGAAGCAGTTAAGTGTCATATTTGGTTGAGATGCTGAAAGTAGAAATCGTAACTGCAAAAATTAAAAATATTGCAGTTGTTAGCCAAAGCTTTTCAGTCAGTCAATGCATTCCTCACATTTTAATCGTATAGAAACCGTATGGAAGGGAAATGAGTTTTTTTTCCTGCTTGGAACAGCCTTCTAATGTGCAATGGTTTCCGTAAATTAATGAAAAATCACGAAAATAATGATTACTCAAAAAGTTACATCTAGAATGTAATGAAACTGAGCCAAACCATATACAACACATTTCAAAGCATAAATAACTTGAAAATAAATACCAGACAGTATTATAGTGTTTTAAAAATTAGCCTACATATAAAAATAACCAACTGATTGTGTCAGTCTGGTATAAGAAAATTGCCTTTATTCTGGGGTGTAATCATTCCTAGAAGCAAAACAGCACATACAGTCAATTAAGTCATCTATTAATTCTCTAGGAAGTGAGAGTCGTTGCTCTTGCAAAGCAGGTGTAAGAGTTCTGAAGAAGTATACTGAGAGCAGCAATACGTCTCCCTTAAGCATTCCAAGCAATCTCGAGGGGATTTAAGTCTGGTTATCTTGCTGGCCGTTCCATTCGCTGAATTGTTTGGATTGCTTGGCGATGAAGATAATCTTCCAAGATACGAGCTGTGGGAGGACTAGCGTCGTTTTTCTTTTGGAAGGAATCATTGCCATAAAATCTTGACTATAATACGCAATTTTTTTCCATATTTTGGTCCGTAAAAATGAGGATGCGTATTATACTCGTGTAAAGCTTTAAAAAAAAAAAAAAAAAAAAAAAAAGACAACGAATATCGAACAACGAACATGCAGCAGTTGTCAGAGACTATTGCAACACGCGTGCTGCGCAGGTGCTTTTTTTTTTTACAAAATATGTGTTCTTTTACACAAAAGAAACTTAAAGTACATATCGCACACCCGTACATGTCGCATATTACGACGGCACCAATAATTATTACTTTGCAGCAACAACAATAGATTAGCTGTGTTCTAGGGAAAGTGATTAAGACCAATAATTTGACAGTATTGTTTGTTTTGTGCTAAAATTTAAGTTTTTTTCTATCGAATTTGATGTGTTCGCTTCTTTTTATAAAAAAAAATTCAATTATGTCAGTAAATACTTGTGTAATTTTTAAATAAAATATTGAAAAGTTATGGGTGCGTATTATATTCGAATTTTAATTTTTTCCGAAAATTTCATTCCAAATCAAGCATGCGTGTTATACACGTGTAAGTATTATAGTCAAGATTTTACGGTATCTGTTGCGCTGGCCTAAGGACGTACATAAGAATCAAAGATATCACCCTTATAGCTGTGAGCATTCATGGTTCCACATGGAGACCTTTGTGTACACCCAAAGAGATACCATCCCAGACAAACACTGTCTCCTCTGAATGAATATCTTTCACGGATGTTGGATGATAATGCTTTTCCTGTTTTCTCCTAATCAAACAACGCCAACTATCGCTTTGAAGGCTAAACATGGACTCATCCGAAAACAGAGCATGCCTAAATTTATCAGCCGTCCAGTGGATATGTTGACATACCGATCTCAAACACTCCATGATGTGACGTGAGTTTGAGACACACAATTAATTGTCGTCTCGCGTAAGGACCACCTTCGTGAAGCCTTCTTCACATAGTAGACATTGACACCAACTTTTTTATGGTTTCAGCTAGGGAGGCTCCAAGTTGATTTGGGGTTGCGGTTTTATTTCTTTGGGCTCTTAAACGTAAACGTAAATGTTCTGGCAATTATCGTAGGGCTTGGCAGTCCTTGGCCGAGTCTTCTAGATGCCAAATCAGTGGCTTGAAATAGTTATAAAGTCTATGAACCCCAGATGGACAGTCATTTAGCCATCTGCCAACCTCTATTTGAGTTTAATCTGCTTCTAGTCTCTCAATGGCTCTTATAACAGTACTACGAGCAAATGATATCCGGAGGTCACTGTAATCATTAAAATCTGAGTTATAAATTACAATTGGATTTCTCAGATTTCTCACCCATAATAACAGCGATGTCTACACCTTTTCTCTCTGGCATGCATTCTTCTGCTCCTCAAAAATGACACATTCTGATTGCAGTGCCACTACTTTGCATATTACTATTCTATATCAGTCACAAAATATCCAAATTTAATTCGGTTTGGTTCCTTTTTGAAAGAGTTATCGTTATTTTTGGAAATTCTCCTTAATTTTTGGGAACCAGTATATTACTCACATCATGTTTTCATAGTTAATATGAGAGGATGGAAGAGGCAGGGGGAGAAGCCAAGCTAATTGGTTTAAACGGCTTAAAAAGTGTTTAGTGAACAAGTTGTACATGTTAGTGAACATGTTCATTATTGAATTCTGAGAAAAAAAATGGTAAACAACAATAGCTATTGATTAGAGATTAGTTACTAGCCAGTTGAAATTTATAACTAAAATCCTTAAGAAAGGTAACGAATATCGAAGCTATAAAATGAGGAGCGGTGTCCTGTACAAAAGAAACTACTATCCTATAGGACAGCAATGGCTCTTTGTCGTACTAAAACAATTCGACTAGATTTTCTAAAAGTTCTTCTTGATGTGCCAACTGCCTGTCATCTCGGATTTCCTAAGATGTATGATCTATTAAGAAGAAAGTACTCTTAGCCAGGACTTTATGGAATCATTTACTGATATGTGTCGCACTGCAGAGAATGTCAAAGACGGAAATCTCTTCCTCCACTTCTAGCAGGTCAACTTCAGTAGATAAAGACACCTGAAGTACAATTTTCAAAAACTGGAAATGATCTACAAGGACGTTTTTCTGTCATACGAAACGGAAATAAGTGGATTATTGATTGTACAGATTATCTGACGAGATCTCAGTTACAAAAGCACTGCCAACTGCAGAGGCCATCGAAGTCGATAACTTCATTGTCAAAGAGAACATACTGAAACACGGTGATTTCAGAAAAATAATAAGAGATCGAAGACGTTCGTTCTTGTCAAATATTGTGAAAAATATTAATCAATTATGCCAAACTTGGCATCTTCTAACGACTGCATATAATCCACAGACCAATGGTTTGACAGAAAGATTTAACAGAACGTGCCTCCATGTACGTAGATGTCGAACAGAGAAATTGGGACTATATTCTACCCTTTGTGACCTTCGTTTATATTTCATCAAAACAAAATAAGACGCGGGATTCAGTACATTTTTTCTTTTTCATTGAAGAGATATCCAGACTCCTCTCGACGTAACTCTACCGAGCAATACTGAACCGTATGACAATTACTTACACCTTATCACCAGGGTTGAAGAATCTAGGCAAACTCCATATTCTCAAAGCTCAAGCTGTCGATAAACATCGATATGATCATAGGCATCGATCATTCATCTACATCATAGGGGATTTAGTTTGGATGTTTACACAAGTACGATAAGTTGGACTGTCGGAGAAGCCTTTAAGACGTTATTTCTAATCGTATCGAATAACTCGATGATAATCTGATGTAACGTATAAAGTAGAAAGTATGGAAGAGAACCGTAGACGACTTAGTTCAAAACATGTCGCTCATATTCTGAAGTTAAAACCCTATCTGGATCCAAATGATCAAATGGATGAAAAGAGAGTACATAAATTTTTAAGGAAACTTGTTACAAGGAGCGAGCCAGACAAGATTGTAGGGGGTGGTGCTTTTTTCTAAAAAAGGGAAAATGTAGCAAGACTCGTTTTCCGGTAATGGCGCAAGAGCCAGATTGAGTTCTAACGCCATAAACCTACTTCCATTCTTTCGCGGCATCCTATTATATTTCTATCCGCAAGTTGAATGCGATCATGGTCGACAGATGAAAGCCACTTGCAAGTCCTCATTTATTCTCAAAAACTTATGAAAAGAAGCAGGGACTGAAGCGAAGTGCATCCTCGAGTTTTTTTTATATACATACCTCTCCCTAAGCAGTAAAGTAAAGATAAGTTTTGGAGTTTTCATGTAGCACACACATCTTAATACTCTTATTTAAAATTATATATGTTAATTTTAAGTTAAATAATACTTTTGTTGTTTCTATCAAACTGATAGTTCTAAAGAATTAGTTTGCTGATTAAAAGTCTCGAGTTGAGTTTATTCTATGATCTTTAATCCCATTAAAGATCAGTCTGTTGATTTAAATTATATTATGAAATATATAATTTCGCATTAAATGTATAATTTAATTCTTGAAAAGTGTTGCTCTGTTGGTCAAAATACAGTCAGGAGTTAGTCCCTAGAAAATTTAACTGGTTTACCAAGATTGAATACTCTTGCATGTAAACACATACATGAAGACATAGAAGCAAATCACCACGAACAGCAAAGACGACAAAACGCGCTTAGCGTGAGTAAAAGCGGATTAATTAAATCTTCCTATCCTATTCCCCGGAAAATCTGTCTCATTTTACATAATCTTAATGCTCCAGAAATTTCCAAGAGATGTCACTATTGGAAACTGCAACTTTATTTGTTAACTCTCATGTGGCGTGATGTTACGAAATAAAATGTTAATAATGAAACGTTAAATGATATCTTAGCTAGAGACGGAGAACTCTAGTACAATGTACGAGATTTCTTAAGACCAAAAGGAATTTAGGTCTTTGTGGGAGAATGCACCAGGAAAGCATTACACACACACACACACACAATGCACACACACACACACACACACACACCACACACATGTTGCCATTACTTTCAATAATAATACACACACACACACACACGTCAATGTTAATAATAATACTACCACACAGAAATAATAATAATATATTACACACACCATAATACAAACTATTATTTTTATTTAAATAAAAATAATAGTTTGTATTTAATAAATTTTGAACTTAATTTTGATGGATGACTTAAATTGAAATAATTTCATAATTCAACCTTAAATAACTAAATAATTTACTAAATCATTCATGTTTTACAAATTCATGAAAATAGCTCAAAAGAAATTAAAGTTTTCATTATTTTATTACAAATGAATTACTTCCTCTATTTTTCAAACTTAAGGAATTTTTTGAGGCATGGTTGTTAAAAATTAACACAAGTGGGAGACAATTTCTAACCTTTTCATAATTTAAAAAAAGTATATTTCGCATCGAATATCTTGCGACTAATTATTTTCATATCGTAATGGATGGTGTGTTAGAAACCCATCACAAGTCTCTTTTTAAGACAGTTGCATAGCTAGACTTATTAATGCTTATTCTGGTAGTTATATCGAATGGAAGGAAATGAATATTTTAACGATACATGGAATTCAAAAGGGAAAGTATGGAGTTAATGACATATGAATTTTAATTTGGTTATTTTCACAGTGACTCTTCTCAAAAATTCAGTTCCAAACCTTTTCAGAAAGATGGTTAACGAATTATTAATGCCGAAATAAGACTAAATGTAAAGGGAAAAATATTTTTTTTATAATTATACTCGTAAGAAAACCTTATTAACTCACGGTCTGGCTCTTAGCTTTTGAAATATATTTTGAGTTCCATCCAACACATAATCTGTCACTGTATTTAATGTTCAGGTCCTTTAAAACAAGTACGCGACTATGGAATAGAGTATGACTTTTATTTTGAGGTCATTCTAAAAATTTTACTTGTAATTTTTTTGAAGAAACCTTATGATGTGAACAAACGCAAATTCACACACACACGTATATATGTTCTATAAAAAAAACGAAGCATAAAAAAGAGTTGTCCGATGGAGACGAAAATTTGTGGATAGGAAAATTACGAGCAGAATAGAAAACGATTAAAATTTCAGAAAAATTGAATGATTTATTTCAGATTTACATAGTTACAAAGTAAGGAGCTCAATAAGGTGTTGACTCACCTCTAGCCTGGATGTAAGCTGCCACACGACGTGGCATAAAGTGATAAAGCTCCCTGATGGTCTCCTGCGGTATTTCATGCCAAATTTGCTTCAATTGTCTGGCTAGGTCATCAACATTCCCTGGTAGATGCAGTCGCCTTCCCATCATCCCCCAGACATGCTCGATTGGAGAGAGATCTGACTGGCCTAGGAAGTGTTTGTCAAGCTGCAAGACAGCTCGTAGCAACACGTGCCGTACGTGGTCTGTCATTATCTTGCTGAAAAATAAGGCCAGGATACTACAAAAGGAACGGTAGCAGAACAGGTCTCAGAATGTCATCGACGTACCGCTGTGCTGTAAGTGTGCCTCTAATGACAATCAAATGGGTTCCGGCTCTCAAGG
This sequence comes from Nephila pilipes, assembly GCA_019974015.1. Taxonomy (NCBI): domain Eukaryota; kingdom Metazoa; phylum Arthropoda; class Arachnida; order Araneae; family Nephilidae; genus Nephila; species Nephila pilipes. The sequence goes on along the minus strand of BMAW01042871.1, from coordinate 1,161 downwards.
GAAATGGCATCATAACTCCTGGTTGAGGGCCTGTGTTCGTGCAACAGTGAAAGCAGGATCGGCACGCTGCCTTGGGCGTCTCCAGACACGTCTTCGATGATCGTCAGGACACAGTTGGAAGTGGGATTCGTCGCTAAACACTATGCGTCCTCAGTCAGCATCATTCCAACCTGATCGAGCCAAGAACCACTGTAATTTGGCTCGACAATGTGCAGACTTGAGTGGCAGGTGGCTTAGCGGTCGGTGCGAGTGTAGATTTCGCTCTATCAGCCATCTGTGAATGATCATGGTGGACACTCGTGTGCGGGTTGCACGTCTGGTAGTTGATAACGATGAATCAGGTGCTGTGACAGCTGATCTGACAATCACTCTGTCCTCCCGATCTATTGTGGCCCTAGGTCGACTGCTACCATCATGACGCTGAAATCTACCATTGTCCACCCATTCTTGCCAGCATCTTCTAATCGTCGCATCACTTCGACCCATATGACGAGTGATTCTCCGATTTTCCCAACCTGCCTCTTTCAATCCAATGATACAACCTCTTTCAAACTCTGACAATTGCTCGTAATGAGCTCAAATCCTACGGCGAGGCATTTTTTCAGTCGTTGAAAGGTATCCTAAATCGCAATGCAACGGAAAATTTGACCATCAGATTGAGAATCGCTTCTTATATACATCTGCTGAGTGCGCAGTTCCGATGCACTGTAGCTCCCGTTATTCCTTCATTGGACACCAAATTTTAATCATTTGCATATTCGGTTGAAATGTCTTTGCATACGAAATTTCATTACAATCGGGCAACTCCTTCTTGGTGCGTCGTTTTTTTTTGTTATAGAGTGTGTGTGTACATACATGCATGCACACACTTATTGGTACCATACTATACATATTATATGTGACCACGGTACCTTGGTGGTCATGGTCGCGAGCTCATGGATGTTGTTGTTTTCGTCGTGTTGTGGGTTCGAGTACTTTGCCATTAAAAACCCTCGGTGTAGAGAGGTTAACACTGTCAAGGTTTCAAGTCCCCCCGTTGACATGGTTTGGTAATTTGGATAGGGATGTCATCTATTCACTTGACCGAAATTCGAAAATACGGCTTTCTTCTCCAATCGCCCTCTTGATGCTTCTAGGTATGAAACGATAATAAAAAAAATC
>BMAW01042858.1:220803-254690 GCA_019974015.1 Nephila pilipes | reverse complement strand
TGAAGTTATGTCATTGCTGTTAAATTAACGAAAATTGATGACACACTGATACACACAGACAACACAAGTGAAATACAAATCAAAAGTAGCTTCAAAATAACTTAATTGCCATCCGAAAATTAAATGGTTGAATGAATTTAACCAACCACCCTTGGATCAAGAACAGCAGTATTTGACCAAATGTGGCTACCCTGTTCCGTTTGGACTTAAGTAAGCCAAAAATGGATGACACAAACACACCTACACAAGTGAAGAGAAAAACTGTTTTAAAAGAGTTAATCTGATAATTGAAAATAGTTGATTTTTCTTTGTTATTAAAGAACTTATTCAATGTCTTGGTGATAAGATAATAATATAATATTTTAGAAATTTAGTTTATAATACATTTTAATGGAAAATAAGTCAGGATCCCAGAAGAGAAAATATTCTGGAATTTCTAAGATGAGGAAATATGAGAATCATGAAACAAAAATTCAAAGGTAAGTTGTGAAAGATCTACTATATTCAAAATAAATATTTAGTATGATATCTAATATTATTATAATAATACGTAAACAGGATAAAGGTTGTTAAGGATACCTATAAATTTAGAGACTACTGGTTATACCTGTATTTGTTGATAATGTAATTTTAAAACTATATTGTTGTCACAACACAACGCCAGTATTATATAATTAGCGACTCAAAAGACTCCAAGTAGTCAGTCAGTCTGGACATACGCTCTTCTGGTTGTTTAAGGTCTGCTTTAGTGCAACAATGAGGCGTTTCTGAATGACGGATGCTGTGGTTTGAACCTCGGTGGGATGAGGATGTCAACTGAGCTGTGTATAATCCCTCTCTTCAACTAAACACTAACTTCCCACACTAAAGACAGGATGGAGACTTAACGAATTTACATGCATTATCCCTGCTATGCATGTGGTCAGTAGTGTAGACAAATTATGGGTCAGTAGATCAGGACTCAACCCACAGCTCTGTCGGAAAGAACGCTGGCGACCACGACCATTCTGTTAACGCAGTCCCAAACTCTTCTGGACCGAATATGTTAAGCTTGTTATGACAGACAGGTTGCTGCTCCTTGGTGATTGCTACTCGCTTCTCCTTCGTCAGCAATGCACACACAGCGCTCTGCAGATTGTGCTGGTTGTATATTCAAATCTTTCACTTACTTGAATGGCCCACACGCGTTTCAAAAGCTCAACTTTGTCATGTTTTGTGAATAAGAAGATAAATTTGGATGAAAGTTGAGACTATGTACGAAATATTCATAGTAATGGAATATGATAGAGCGACTCATAGTGAGATGCTCGTTATAAGCTATGAGTAATAAAAGTTTAAATTTTATTCATGTGACCGCCTCAGATATCATAGATCAATAGCGGATGGCCTGTGGGTGTGTAACCAACCTCAGAGCTAAAAGATAATTAGGCAACGATTACAATATTTTTATTAATTTGCCAATTCAGTGAATATAATTTCATATTAATTGTAGCAATAACTATCTTATTTAGGTGAACTGTTTTCATGTTTTTCTCCTTTTAGATACAATCAATTCCAATCTCCAAAGAGGTATCCTCTTGACATAATAGGAGTTCTCTGAATTTTAGCAGGAAATTTTCAAATACCCTTGATTTAACCCTGGTGTTTAGTCATTAATGGGTTTGAAAATAAATCAATAGCAATTTTTAAAATTTGATATGCCGTAAATAATTTTAATAATTAGAATTTTCAAATTAAAATTCTATTAGCAAGGTTTAAAGACGTTAGATTTAGTTCGAGCCCAAAATAATCTTAATCGCGTTTCTGTAACCATGCAAACTATGCTTCACCGTGTTGCTAATCGTAGATTAATGGTTCTAGTTTACGTTTCATTTCTTTTTCTCAGTGTGGATAATTTTCCTTTCAAATTTTGAGCTTTAATCGGTATGACTATAGAGATATGAGCTTCTTTCAATCTATTCACAGTCTTTCTTAAGTATGATAAGTTCATGTTTCGATAATAATAGTTAATTTATATTGTAATTCTTGAGAATTTCCTAAAATTATTTTTGGATGATGATATAATCCTCATGGGATCTAACAATAAATATTTTGAGACCTCTAAAATTTGATTGTTAGTTCTTAGAGTTATTAACTGCTATGTCACATATTAATTTCTCCTTGTATTTGCATAATATGCTGTATTTGCATTTTGTATTATTTATTTTAATGGTATTAAGAACTTTCAAGTGATTGAAATCGTAAAATTGTAAGTTGGAATCGTAGGAAAGAACTACAACATAACTGCTGATATTTCTATTGTTTTGAATAATAATAATAAATAAATAAAAAAAAAAAAAAAAATGGAGAATTTTTCTAACATTTATTTATGCAAAAGTTTTGTCTTTCTTTCCAAAATTATTTTGAATATTTGCTAGTGTAATATGTTAAAAAAAATTGTTTTGTTTAGCAATTCATATTCTATTAATTGGAAATTAAAATAGTATCTTTATGTTTCAGGTTATATTTTATTTTATACAATTCTTTTTTAAAATTTTGATGTAGGATTAAATGTGTCAGCAAAGTCTTACTTTATTTTCATTTGTAATGTTTTGCAATATTTGTTTAAAGTAAATCAGGAGAAATGATTTATTTTGAAAACATTTATTACCTTATTTTATTTCAGAATTGAAACATCAATCAATTATCAATATGAATAAAAAGCCATTTCCCTGCTCAGATTATAGAAGGAATAGTGGACCAAAAATATACAAGGATCCAGTAAGAATCTAAATGAATTTTATTTTGTATTTTAACATTTGTGAACAAAATATTTATACATTTATTTTCAGTTTTTTGTTTCAAGGTCATCAGATTTTGTATAAATACCTTTTGGAAAATGTATGAAAAAAACTGTCTTTATAGTGACAAAATTCAAAATAATAAGCAAACCATGTTTTGGTTAATGTGTTAATTTTTTTTCAAAATAATTTATGTATCTTTTAAACTAAACATGCTAAACAATATTTAAGTATTTTTTTTAATATAATGATATTAAAATAAAATTGTTGTTGCAATAAAATTGAAGGATTGTCCATGTTATGTTTCTGATATTACGGTTAAATTGTATATCATGACAGCTGTGAGGAAAACTAAAATATCTTGGCTATAGCTAAAATGGCCTTGATGAAATTGCTTTGATTATGTAATTGAAGAATCAAGTCTACAAGTTTTGTATCTCACATGTTTATTTATGAAAAATAACATAAAACTGTAAATTCATTTCTTATGTATTGAAAAACTGCTTTTAAGTAAAAAAGATATCATACAAGTATTTGAAACTTGTAGATTTTAAGGCAGTTGTTACACAAAATAAATTTGATGAAAATCAACATTTGTTATATTCCATTTTGAACAGTAAAAAGGAGTTTTAATTAAAAATAAGAATTAGGCTTTGTTAGCATACAGTCATACTCTTGAAGTAGCTTAACATATTCATGGATTAAATTACATTAATTTGTATTATATTATACAAAAGTATTTAATCAATAACCTCTTCTACTTCCTTTGAATATCAAATTTTTTTATAAATGTACTGAGCATAAACTAGACAATATTAGAAAATCAGATTTTTATAAATTTGAAGATATGTGGTTATTAATTTTTTTTTTAATTAGAAAGAGACTAATATCTTTGGCTAGACGAAATTTTTTTTCTCCCCCCCCCCAAAAAAAAAAACACCCATTGTTCATGTTGTGACACAAACTTCTTGTTAATTAAATGTTGGTAAAAATCCTTTTTTTCCCCCATGACAATCAATACATGTTAGTTTGTAGATCTGGAATATTTGGTTTTATATAATAAGTACATTATTAAGATTACTGTAATAACGATGCACAGTTCTTCCTAAGTATGGGTTAAGATCAAAGCATAAATGTTTGTCTCATAATGTGACATTACGATACTCAAAAAAATTACAGAATTGAGTATTTATGGCTTGTTTCCTGGTCACATTTTTTTAGCAACCTTTTTCATCAAAATTCAATATGTTATTTGTGCTTACTTCTGCTTTTCCCACTTTTTTTTATTGGTCAGTTTGAAAGTCAAATAAAAATGAGAAATTAAATAATTTTTAATCAAATAAAACTATTTATTTTTTAGAGCACATTAAAAATCATACGATTTATTTTTAAAAACAGTACATTGAGTTTTACTTTATTTCTTATTAATTTTTGGGATTATAAATGAAAAAGTAATGATTTTCTCTTGTTAAAATGTACTATTTTCTTCTTATATTTTTAAATGTGAATTTTGTTTTGATTAACTGAAATCTGTAAGAAAAATTATATTTTAGATGAAAGATCCTTATTAAAAAAAGCAAAACAAAGGAATATGAAATAAGTGCAAGTGGAAGATGGTTACCTAGAAAATGTGAACCAAGAATGTGTGAAATTTGAAGAATAATTGTTTTAAACAAAAACTATTCAGAAATATTACTTTGCATATTAAATATGAAAAAAGATTTCAACTCTTATGTTTAAATGAATAAAAATTTAAAATACAACAATGTATATAATATATTCACTTCTCGTTTCATATTGAAAAAAAATATTGATTTACATTATTTTTTCAGCTAATTAAAATTAATAATATTTTTTTTTCAAAAACAAATAAACAAGACTCCATTTATGACAGTTGTGGATGTTGCACCTGAAGACAGAGAAGAAATACACTTCATGTCTCGGGATCTTGCTAGAAAGTTGATGTAAGTGTTTAAAAAATATTTTAATTTCACTTTTTTGGAAATGTATGTTTCTTTTAAATGTATGAACTTTTTATATAACATAGTAACAGTTAATAAAGTTTCATAAACTGTTAGCATTAGTCATTTTTTAGAAAAAAAATCATAATTTATTAACTATTTCTGCTGTGTTTTAGATTCATTCATTGAAATAATATTTCTTATGCATAAATTTTACTTCAGCATCAGTAACTGATTTCATACAATAATATTTTCTTGAAACTTTTACTTTTAATTTTTATGCATAGTTAAAGATGTTTACTCAATTAATTAAAATGTTTTGTTAATGTGCAGTGTAATTAAATTTTTTCATACTTTAAATTTTAAGAATATTTTCAATACTTAAGTTTTAAAAATATATAAAATTTATATGTAGTGTCCCAAGAACTGATAAACGAGTCAAAGGATTAATAAATCAAGAAAAGTTTGAACAGCTTAAAAAGGCAGCTTTAGTTAGCCTTAAAAAAGAGGAAGAAGTTGTAAAAGAAGCAAAGCGAAAAAACTGGGAACGGCTTCAGGTTCTTGATGATTTTTACATATTTTGTAAACAATTTGCTAATTAATTGCAAGTAGGGATTTTTAAGGGAGATGTCATGAAAGTTCAGTCAAGTGTTGTGTCAGTTTTTTTTTTTTTTTGTCTTGTATAGCATATAATGAGTCATTTTTAGCCATCTCATATAAAAAGAACACTGTTTTACTTTTGTGTTTTCAATGTCTTGATTAAATCCATAGATGTAAGATAATGTGGTAATAAGGTATCTTAAAAGAAATTAAAATTAAAAATCTTTGATGAACAAATAGAAAATAGAGAAATCAAAAATTTTTATGTACAATGTGGATATAATTATATATATAATATTTAAATTCTGATATTTTCATTACTATTTTAAAAACTACAGAAATATGAATTTCTCTGATTCTTCATTGAGAAAATATCACATATTCAATTTGTAAATAATTGGTGATCTTTTTTTTTCTAATTAAAGCATCCTTCTTTACTGGGATTTTTGTCTTTTTATGTATTTCTATACTTTGTTTGACATTTGTGTTAAGAACTGGAAAAATAAAATAAGTATTTTTTTTTTTAAAAAAAAGTAACTAAACATATTCTAACTTCCATAAAATTGAAAGCAAACTTTATGATATTTCAATTATTATTTTTTTAAATATGATTCATTCTAATTTTGTTAATATATTATTGAGGAAGAATCTAAAGTAAGAAATGCAATTGGAAAGATAAAAAAAATGAATGTTAAAAGGAATTTTTTTTCTCTATTTTTGTGGATTCATACTTTATTTATTTCTTATTATTTTTTAAAGAAAGAATATGTTTATTTTAGAAATAAAGGAATTAAAAAAAATTCAAGTTTCTGTTAATATTAGTATTGAACCAAATTTATATATTTAAAACAACAGTACAATTGGAAAAAAAAAATATTAGTTATATTAAACTACATTTTCAACCTTATCCAACATTGTTTTTCTTTCTAGAAAGAACAAGAAGCTAGAAAAGCAGAGTTTGAATCTTGGGATTTAGTCAGAAAGAAAAATGAACAATTGAATGAATTGGAGGAAGAAGCAAAACAAAAAATGGAACATATGCGACAAAAAGCTGATGAAACTATAAAAGAACAAAATGAAGAAATTAAAGAAATTAACAAGGTATAAGAATTTTCATGTTAATTAACATTTAAACTAGTAAAATAGAGGTTTTAAGTGTTCTTATGTTACGCTGACTCATTTCATATCTTGTGATACTCTTAAAGATAATATTGCTTTGTATATTTTATTTATTTATTGTGTTATTAGTGAAGTAGAGAATACTTCTAAATTTCTAACAAAATGATAAATACATCTATGGTATAAATATATTTAACTTTCTTGAAAAATATTTTACTATAATTTTGGACATTTATATTTCTATAATAATCTTAAATTATGAAACAGGTTTAACTGATTGTTAAAAAATTGGAATATTAATTGTCAGACAAAACCTTGCCGATCCCTTTTTCAACCAAAATTAAACCATGTACTAAATTTCATAATAAAATTATGAATTGGAACACGTAATTTCATTTTATAATTTACAATTTGTGACTGTGAGATAATAAATTATAATTAAATTTTTCAAGCAATAATTATCTGTTAAATTTATAAAAAGAGAAAATTAAAATAAATATTAAAATATGTTTAGCAAATTAAAAAAATTGACATCAAGAGATTTCAACAAAAATAATGAGATGTTTAAATTATATCAATTCGATTTTTTACTGGAAAGACAGATAAATCCTTTTTGAGCAAGTGATCATGCATTTTCTGCCACGTTTTTGTTGTTGTTTGAGATGCATGCAAGTTTTAATTTGATCTTGCTTTTCCAATATTTTAGGAAATTGATTCTTAGAGTGTTGTTTCAGTTTATGATATATGCCAATTTAATGCAACAAAAAACTTACTATTAGCAAACAAAAACTTACCATTAATATTACAACTGACATTTTCAGTGATGAAACAGATTTCAAATACACATGAAAATATATTAAATAAACAGATATGTAGTCACAATGAAATGTCTTAATATTTCATAACAATATAGTCATTCAATGTCTAAAACTTGATATCAGTTTCATTATTTTAATGAAATTTATAAATTTTCAAAGCTAATATAATGAAAGGGAATTAAGATGAAAAACCTAGTTAAATAATAATTTTTGACATTTTTATTTTATAAATTACAACTCAACAGATTAAGATTTATTTTGAGGATTTATTATTATTATTTTTGCAGCTAATTTTATCTGCCAAAGTTCAAGCTATTCGAGATGCTCAGGTAGATGAAAAAAAGCACATAAAGAAAGAACACATTGAGGCAGAAAAGAATTTGGATGAAATAATGGAAAAAGAAAGGCGCAAAGGAGTTTTGAAAGAAAGAGACATGCTGGAAAGACGCAAAGAAGCCTGTTACCAGTAAATAAAATTCTTACATTCCTTAAATCAATCTATATTCAATGCTTATTTTGATTTACAGTTCATTATGATTAAAATTTCTTTATTCAGTATGTTCTAGTATTCAAAATAATAAATCATAAATGATGGAAGAAATGCATGCTCTTTTCAATCCTTAAAAGTACTCTTGATTATTGTATCCTTGGGCATATATATATGTGTATATATATATATAATGTATTTTTATGAACATGAGATGACGCTTCCTAGCAATGGTTCTCTTAAAAAGGAAAAGAAATATTCAGAGAAGTCACTAGTTCTCCAAGGGAAGTGTAAGCAATGACCTCTTAACATTGGCTAATGATTTGGAGACAAATCGAAAGTTCCCGAAAGTGCTGGAACCTAGGCTAAAAATCGATTAGGAAGAAAGTTACGGACTTTTTGTGAATTTTCGGTGCGACGTTATGCACACACATATAATGTGTATATGTAATAATATGAAATGAGTGATGAAAATAAATAAAATAGGAAATTTAGGCTTATGGTTCTTCAAGATATTTAAGGTCATTTCTTACAATGCCTGGATTCCTGGAAAACAACCACACATCATTGTTGTTTAAATAGAGTAACATTTCTAAAAATGAAAAACCTTTTAAAGTGATGGTTGTCTTTATAAGTGACAAAAATGAAATTACTGGTTTTATTTTCTATTTTAGAATGATTATTAAAAGTTTCTGTAAATGTATATTTTGTCAATTACAATACCACTAAAATTATATATAATTTGTTTTTTTTATAGTGTTATCCAAGGCCATGAATTAGTTTTGAAAATTGAATTTAGATTTGTTTTATTGTAATTTATTTTAACTGTACACTTTTAAAGACCAATTTATTAAAAAATATATGGTTGTCTTCCAAAAATAATATACAATATGTTTTGATTATACTTAGAATTTGGAAATTTACCAAAAGAAATGTTATTAATATATTAAAAAATTGTAATTTAACTTAATGAAAAAAATGATAGCAAAAATTCCTTGATATATTTTAATTCACATTTTACTCTAATGGCAGCTCACTATATAAAAGTATATGAAATTTTCTATATTTTTACTGATAGAAATCCATCAAAATTGTCTTTTTTTTTTTTTAAAAAAAAAAAAAAAACTTAGATCTCCACTTAGTCTTTTGAGCCATATATGCAAAAAAAAATAATAGTTCCAGCTGTTTCATTATTGAAAATTATTGCTATAGTAAGCTTTGAATAGGATTATTTTTATATATCAATGAATTAAATAAAGTTTAAAAGAACTTATATATTTGTGTGTGTGTGTGTAAATATATTGATACAAAGAATATCTTAGATCTTGTGTGGGTGAAATCATTCCAACATGGAGGATAATGACAAATGACCCTTATTTCTTGAACATTCTGGATAAGATGAATACTGGTTGCAAAGTTTGGACAGATTAACAGCTCAAACAAGAAACACAACACTTGTACAGATTAGCAATTGAACAGACTATTTCTTAAATCTTTTGTTTTAAATAATTGATAATTTTAGATATTTTTTATTTTTATTATGATATGATATGTTCTCTTATATTACAACCACCTAATTTTAAATTTACATTTTTGATTCCTTTTTATATTAATTTTTTTTTGTTTATTCAAGTTTTATTTACATATATATATGTGTGTGTGTGTTCTCTCAGGGCCGCATCTCACCTTCAAGAACAAATAAAAGAAAATAAAGAACGAAAGCTGTTGGAGGAAGAAAGTAAGATCAAAGAAGGTGATTTGCTCTTGAAAAAATTGAAAGAGGATCAAATGAGGGATTATCAAGAAATGAAAATCCATCATGCGAAAAAAAAAGCTATTTTTGTGAGAAATTATTTTACTCTGCTTTCTTCAAATGTTGTACTCTGTATTTAATGTAATTTTCATGAATTTTGTTTTATTAATTATTATTTGAATTATAAACCATGGTAATTTGTATTTTTGTACACACACAAATATATTTATATCTTGCATCACAGTGCACAGCCCACGATAGCATTTTTACTTCTTTATTTCCATTTTCGTGATTTTTTATTTGACTACTATTACACACACTATAAAATTATAATTCAGAAGAGTTAAAAAACAAAATATCAAAAAATTTGAAGTTTTTTTTAAAAATACAAAAAAAGGAGAATAATATATACAATGTTGTAACAGGCTTTATACTATTCTAGAATTGTTATCCAAACTATCTCTTCCAATGAAATATATTATTAAAAAATGGTTATAATACCAAAAAATATAAATTGAAATAATTTTGAAAATTTAAATTTAAAAAAAATTATAAAAAACCTTTTTTTCCCTAAAAAATCATTAAAAAACAAAACTAAAATCAAAAGCTAAAAAAATTTAAGAGAAAAATTAAGATTTTCTAAATATAACACTCTGTGTGTATTAATATTACAAACAGTTATACAAAGAAATGCATATATATATATATATATATATATATATATATATATATATATATAGTGTCCATTATTGTAGCATATTTTATAGCTTTTAAGTTTTTTTTTGTGAAATTTTATTATTTTCATTATGATACTTTAGATTAATTTTGTTTACAAAAATTATATGTATAAGCAGTTTTAAATTCATTATCTTTAAAACATCTCCAAATGGGGGAAGGGAATCATTGGAGGGATATTAGCAAGTTAGGCAACTAAATTTTTTAGCATGTTTCTAACTACTGAAATTTGTTTTTGAAGGAAGTGTTCTTATTAAACTGATACTATTATAAAATAATTTTTATTGTGAAAGCATGCAGGTTAAGAGCTTTCCGTAGTTTAAGGAATGATCTATTTTTCTTTCTTGTTACTTTTCAATACATGGAAATGAAATAATAATACAATTATCTTGATGTATTTAAAAGAAAGTTCTTTTTATATATTCAATTCAAACTGAAGAGTTGTGAAAAAGGTGAAATGTGAGAAAATGCCAAGCTAACTGTATGATATGACCTAATAAACTCAAAATTTTCCTTTAGGAAGAGCTAACGAAGGGTAATGAAGAAATATTGAAAAGAAAGGTAGCTGCAAGAAAGATTTCTGAAAAAGAAGATAAAGTCATTGCTGAATACCAGAGATTGAAAGCAGTAAGTGAATCGTTTTTTTTTAAAGTTAGATCATTTATTTGGATTCATTCAGTGAGCAAAATTAGATTATTAAAAGCATTTGCTTTTGGTATAGTATTAGAGACATGAGGATTATTAAATTAATACTTCTATCATTGAATTCAGCATTATAATATACACACATTACTTTGAGTCATTTTTCTTGAAATACATGTTATTCAACTGTGTACTTTTAAAATACATCATTAAAAAAATAAACTTTTATAAGTGATATACTACTGTTTATTGTAATGTATGTTAAAACTGGATAATATACCTCCTTTCTTTACAACTAGAAAGCCTCTTAAATTTAGGAGGCTACTTATTATTGAGATTAGAGGAAAGTTTATTTCTGAAAACTTACTATAAAATCTGCAATATACTACTTCCTTCTGAAGTTGAAAATCAAATTTATCCAAAATTGAATTCATTTAAATAATTAAGAAATCTTAAGAAATAAAGCTTATTAATTAATAAATATATTTAGATTGAAAAAGTATTCAATAAGAGTTAAAAAAAATGCATGAAGTCAAAAATAAAAAAAGTGATCGAGGAAATTGAATAAAAAAAAAATGCAAAGAGAAAAAGTATGGCAGGAATGGAGGGTGAATTCAGATTAAATGTAAGTAAAAGTAGTAAGAAGCAACTTATTCCTATCAAGAGAAGTGTATTGTGAGAATGTAACAGTAAGTTTCAAATTATATGGAAGAGAGGAATGCTATATTAACAAAATATGTAGAATGAATTCTTTGAGATTTTTCGAAGAAATTATTTCAATAAATTATATTTACTATGAGTGTGATGCTAAAATGGTTAATTTAGTGAATTAAATTTATCAGATGAAATAGATTTATGTAAATTTGCAAAACTCACATTACAATGTCCTTTTTAAGTTAAAATTGTACATTAATTACAAATGTTTAAATTATTAATACTAGAAATAAAATTTTCTTTAATTTTTTTTTTTGAAAAATTAGAATTACGTGTTTAACTTTTATCTTTTCAATTTGTGAATTGAAAATACTTTTAAATTTGGTAAGGTTGTATAGATTAATCATAAGAGTTTTAATTCTAATTTAACTAAGTGTAATATTTAAAAAAAAAATGCTTATTATTTTTTGTACTAAGGATTTTTTTACAAAATAGTTTCTGATTGTTATGCAACTTAGAAAAACTACAAAATATTGTTTTTGTATCCTTATTACTAAAATTTTTTTATTCTCACTTTTCAAGTTGTCAAATTTATATTCAAATTAAATTGTTCATTTAACTAATTGATCAGAAATTGGAACTCTCAAGCACAATTGTGTCTCTAATTGTATGCACAAACTGTATCTGTGGCAATAACTTGACCTATTACTACTTTATGAATTTCAATACTTGATATTTTCTGTAATTGTTTAATCAAAGTACATTATTTTTTTGTTTGTAACATTAATTTTTCTACTTTGGCATCATCTGCATGCTTCTGTAGTATATTTTTTTAAAATTAAATTTTATACTTAATAATCAAAATCAAATTTTTATAAAACGCTTTCCCATTTAAAGATCTTTGTAGTTATTTTTTTAATGTATGTATAATGGACATTATTATAAAATATAATATTTCATTGTAATCAATTTAAGAAATTTATTTTTAAAAATCTTTTAACACAATTGGATTTGTTTCAAGGCTCAAGAAGAAGCAAAAGAAGTTGCTGAGAAAGAAGCAAAACGCCAAAGGGAAATGGAATTAACCAAGCTTGGTGAAATGCAGGAGAGAGCTTCCAGTCTTTATGCAGAACAAGTTAGCCTAGATTTCGCATTAGATTATTATTAATCTGCCTCGAAAATATAAAATGAGATAAGGATATACGTGTATATAAAAAATATACTAATATATGTTGATTGCATAGCTTCTGGGTATGTTTAGAGAGAATAAAAAGAGTTGCTGTCCCCTTTGCAACACAATTAAGTATAAAAAACAAACTTGAGTTCTCAAAGTAATGTTATTCACAATGAATTATTCATGGTTTACTAACAATAAAATTAAAGTAAGCCTTCAAGTCTCTTCATCTTTAACTATTCAGAGCTTAAATTGAGTTTATTAACTCTGATCTCATTGATCATCTTATATACTTTTTCAGTCGTCGGGTTTGAAATTTCTTGTGATAATAGAAATGTCATTGTGTGTGTTAGAAAACCAAGAGTAATCACAAACCCTCTAAAAGTCAAATAAAATAAAATTGGTAAATATTTTTAAATACAGCAACAGAAGTTAATTAATTGCTGAAATACTTTGAAAATCGTGTAATATCGCACAACTTTAATTTTTTCCTATATTAACACATGCTAAACCTTGGCATTCATTTCAGACATACTCCCAATCTTTTTTTTTAAAAGGGTTTCTTACACTAGATGCTTTGACAATAATTTAAACAAATATATTTATAAAATTCATAACAATAGCCATACATTTAATATAAATATCTGCTAATTTCTTTAATATTTAATTACCTGTGTAAAACTTAATTTTTTTTATGAACTTCATAATCATTAATTATTTTTAGTGTTCTTTTTAATAGAATATATATTTATAATTTTAATATTATTACTCATACTACTTTTTAGTAAATTGTTTATTTAAATACTTACAATATAATTTCTTAAATGAAAATATGAGATCAACAAATAAAACACAAAAGATATAATTTCAATTTTTTCTACCTCTGATAAAATAATTTGTTTATTAGGAAGCTCTTCGAGCTCGAAGAGCTCAAGAAGAGAAAGAGAGAGAATATAGGAAGAAAGAAAAGCTTGAAGCTTTAAAAAAGAAAAAGACTATTGAAGATTTAAAAAGGTCACGTGCCCAACAACTAGAGCATCAAGAAAATCTGAAACGTGTGAAAGCAGCTACAAATATAAAAGAATTAGAAAAATTATTGGAGTGAGTTTTTTTAGTTAATTCTTTTTTTTAGGGACTCATTCTGTTTTTATAACACAAAATACTCTATTATTATAGATTGAAAACAACAATTACATGCTAAAATATGCACTCTCGCTTTGGTATTAATTGATAAATAATTCCTTACTTTAAATATATTTAAGTTAATTTAAAACATTATGAAAAAATATGATGGAAACTAGATATCTTTTTTATAATTATAGGAGGAGTTCAAAAAATATATGGAGATCTATAAATATATATTTATCCATTAATTTTTCAAACTGCTGTTAATTAGTAATATCTTGTTTACTTAGAAAAAATATGAAAACATATTTTATTTAAATTAATTATTAAACTAAACTTAAATGTTCATGAAAAAAAAAAATAAATAATAAAATGATAAGAACAATATAATATTGGTTCCAATCTAATTTTTTAACTGTATTTTTGGAATTTTTTGCTTAAATTTAAAATTAAATAGTTGTATAGAAGTTGATGCACTATTTTTTAGTTAAATAGTTAACTGGATGATTTCAGTATTTAGTTCAAAATTTTAAAGCTTTTATTTTACTTAGTATATAAAAAACATGCATACATATATAGATGATTTAAGGAAAATTTTTTTTTGTATTTATAGAAAATTAAAGTTAGAAACTCAAGAAGAAGAAAGAAAAAAACTTTTCAAGAAATTAGCTAATCTGAAGCATTTAGAAGAGCTCAAGGAGCAGATGAGAAAGAAAGAAATAGAAAAAATAACTGAGAAAAAAGAATTCTACAAAGAGGGTATACACCTTCAACAAGAAGAGAAGCGTCGATACGAAATGTTAGATATGATAAAAAAAGAAAAACTTAATGAATTACGGTGAGGAATTTGTATTAAACCTTTTTTTTTTTTTTAAAAAAAAAATTATGCTAACTATATTAATTATCATTATATTGGTGTTTAAATGCTAATACTTTCATTAAGTAAAAGTATGAACTTTTAAAATGAAAAGTTTTCATACTGTCACATTAGAACTTTGATTTTAAAAAACATTACACTTTTAATTACAATCAAAGATAGAATGAAAAAGAGTTTCAAAACAATCGATCATGGAATGAAGCAATTTGTTATATATGTATAGGAGATCTTTGTAAAAAAATATATAACAAATTTGTTATATACTTTTGATGCAAGTTAGTTAAGTTAAAGTCTGCTCAGGTCTAAGAAGTCCAATCAGGGAATGCCCATCTCTTTTTGAATCCTTCAGGCTTCGGGTGCTAATTACTAATTAGTGCCTAGGCCAAATGACTAGTTTAACCCTAGTTAACTTCTTAAGCAAACTTGATACTCATTTATTAACCCTGGAGGAATAAAGGAATGAGTGGACCCTTGCCAACTACCTAAGCCGAAGTCACCAGGAATCGAACCTGTGTCAGAAGCGCTCACAGTCATCTGACCACTACACCTTCAATTCGATTCAAGTAATACCTAAAAATATTTGAATAATTCAATATATTTTCTAGATTAGTATATTATGGTTAACAAAATTAAAAAAATTCTGTATTTTATTCAAAAATCAAATTATTATTATCTCCTCACTTATTTCTCATCAAAGGAATTACGTAAAATTCAATATATTTTCAGTATTTTACAAACAAATTTATGTTTTTCAATGAAAATAAAGAATATCTCTCTTCAAATATATACACAAAACAATTTATAAGAATGTATTTAATTAACTGAAGAGGATTGCTCTTATTAATCATTAAAAATGAATTTTTTTTTTTTGTTTTGTTCTTTCCCAAATATTTATCTTACGATTTTTTTTAATATGAAAAACATAATGTATTGTCCTAGGAGGTCCTTTTTTTAGGATATTTAATCAAGGCACAATGGGTAAAAATATATAATGAAATATCAGTTTTAAAAAGATTATTCATTAGTTGATTGTAGTTTCAAATATTTGAGTAGCTGTAAACTATTTTTAGAAAAGATAATTAATTTATAACCGCAAAGTATTATGAATGTAAAGAAAATTACTTGAAAAGCTGATTTTATTTTGCATTAAAATGATTAATTTGAAATCTCTCATATACTTATAATTTATATTCCACATCTTGTGTATATAAATTTGAATAATTTTTTTCCTTCATTTCAGGAAGCACAATGTCCCAGAGATATACATCAATCATATTAAAAGAAAAATAAATTTACAAAATTGATGTTGATGGAATTTGTAACATTTAAATAATAATAAAAAAAAATATTGTATTTTAAAGTACAAGTACTTTTCAAAGTAAATAAATCATGCAATTAAAAGATTTTCTCATAAAAAATATTTATTGTTAAATGTGATTTATTTAGTTTTCCTTTCTTGAAATGTATTTTATAAAATAATTTCAGGTTTATTAAAAAATTAGTTTATATTTTGTAGGTCCCAAACCGAGATTTGGTTTTTCATGTTTACTGACATCAGCATAAAAATATGAGATTAACAGAAATGAAAACACGAGATTGTGAGTGATACATAAAAAATATGAGATAAAGAGAACTTTTTATAAAGATTACATATGCCTGTAGTATCTTAAAAAAATGATTCATTTATTTTTGACTTTAAAGCAGTTTTCATTTTAAATTTTTGTATAAAAATCAATCGAAGATAAATTGATAAGTAGTTAAGAAATTAAAAATAATTGCAGTATCCAATTTTAAAAGAAGCAAATGCAAAACGATTTTTTTTGTTGATGAAGATGAATTTTTTTTCTTTTTCATATTTTTCAGAACAACTAATCAATGTATATTTAATATAGGTCATCCACTTTTAGAAATTTGATTTAACATTTTTTAAAATAAGAAAAAACTACAAATGAATGAATTTAATTTCAAACTGAATATGAATAAAAGGTTTACAATTAAAATGAATTAAATATTAGGACATAAAAATTATGTGTATCATTTACGTATTTGAATTTTTTATGCATTAAAACGAAAATTGTATTATTCATTCTGTAATTTCTTTAGGAATAATATAGTAATATTGTATCGATTTTATTCACATTATAAGAATTTTTCCAGGTATAAGAAATGTTCTATACTTACGTTTATAAATATACGAATATATATAAAGAAAAATTATAATAAATTATTGACTAGTGAAAGTTATGAAAAGAATAATGGAGTACAAGAACTAAATATTTTAGAAAATTAAGAAATAGTAGTAACATATAAGAGATGAACTAAATATTTTATCTAATAGTTTGCGAATGCATTAAAATATTTTTATGTATTTATTAATCTATGGGTGGCCAACTTTTTTTTAGAAGAGTGCTACTACCTGAACAAAAAGAAAATCATGCATGGCACTTCCAAACTCAAAACATATAAAGATGAAAAAATGCCATTTATAAGCTGATTACAAGGTTTTTGCAAACATCAAATATTTTTTTTTAATGTAAGAGTAAAACATAAAGTAATAAATAAAACAAAAGTTCAAAGTTAGGTTTTATTGTTAATACACATTATAAATGTTCAGTCAATTAAGCTAGGTATAAAATGAAACATTTGATCCTAAGTAATTACCAAACAATCAGTATACTTCATTAGTGTGGTTTCTGAATTATTTTTTTTAACCAAGTCGTCTGTATTAATATTAATTCTTGAAGTTTCTAACAAAATTTGATGTTTTAGGTGCATATCAGTTAATATTCAAAGACATTTTGCTTTGTTCACAAACATATGCTGATCCAAATCTACAATATCTGATAGCCAAATCGAGTAAACTTGGAAAATTGCTTGTTGGTACAAATTTCCAAGACTAAATATCATTTGAATTACTTGCAATTGAAATAAGTTCCCTTATATTTTTTAGTGTAGTATGGTGCAGAATGTCAATAATTGCAATTTGGAATTTTGGGGGACAGCAACTAATGTCTAATAAAGAAATGGAAGAAAGGATTTAAGAAAAGGTCTATTTTTTAAATCTCAATGAAAACCATCAACCTAGCACTGAAAGAATCTTGCAAAATGGATATTAAATTTTTAAATCTACCATAGTTCCGAGCAATATTGACTGGTAGCTAGTTCCCCCATTAATATGAAATGTATCTTTTTTCCTCCAAAATCTCAACAAAAAAGCAAGTTTGCCCACAAAAGAAGATATATGACCAATTAGGTTAGGAAAAATACAGTTTTTTTCCTGTAACCACAAATTTAAATGTCCCATAATATCAGTGAGGAAAGCTTAACATAGTAACTCTTCCTTCTTGAGTAGCAAACATGCACAGGGAAGTTCATCTTATACTCTCAAATTCCGAAATCTCATAAGCGCACTTCCTTTTGAAAGCTAGTGTACACTACAATGAAGAAGTAACTCGCCATCCTCTACTGTTTCTTCCAGGAAAAGCTCCAAAATTCATCGTTGATTTTGTTAGTAAAGCATGCTACAGATCAACAACTGAAGACGTTTAAATTCTTGGCACATATATAATCTTGATGGATAATACAGTGATACTTAACCCTTTCAACACGTTTTTTCTTTTCCAAAATTAAGATAATTTAGGGCTTTAAAGGGTCAAATAAAGTATAAATAATGCCCTCTATCGGGAAAAAATTGCACTAACATATGAATATAATCACAGAAAACCATTGGGACATACACTACAATAAATTCCCCTCTTACTTATCCCATTGGGTGATTTAAAAATATCAGCAGGATATATATGTCCCAGTGGGACCGAAAGGGCCCTTTTTCCAAAATAATTTTTGAACAATGTATTTTTATCCTGCCAACCATGTACTTGTGTCATTTTCTGTTAAGATTGATTCAGTAAAGTACAAGTAGAGTTTTTACGGATTTTGGACAAAAGTCAATATCATTTTTAAGTTTTTTTTCTTCTTTCAATAAGTTTTTGCATGCCATTGTTAGAATTCCGCCATGCCTCACATTGGCCATCCCTTTATTAACCTGTGAATCATTACAATTAAATAAAGCAATACATTTTAGTTCTGAAAAAAAAAAAAAAAAAAAAAAATCTGATTCACTGTGAAAACTACACAAATCCTTATTCAGATTTGATCTAATTTAGAAAAGTTATTTTAACACAAGTTTTGAAGATTGTATAAATAATTGTTTGTATGTCTTAAATTTCAATTCACATGTATAGTTAAAAAATTAAAAGATATTTTAGAATTTATTAATGTTTAAAATATTTATTTAGTTTTCGAATTTTCTAACAGTAAAAAATGTTTTTTATAAAATTTTCTTTTGTATTGATTGGAAATATATTCATATAATTGAAATTATGTATTGATCAATAATTTGTAACAATATATTATATATTGATAAATGTCTTTTGTTCATAAACTAAGTACATTTCACTCACATAATGCTTAATTTTCATATTGGCAAGAGATAAAAGTTGTTGCCAACAGTTTATTCTAGTTTAAAGAGACAATATAAATTAAGATATATGATAGATAGAAAAATATTTAGTTGCACATTACAAAAAACACTGAACAAGTTAGTTTTTCAAAAATTTTATTCTTGCAAATAAATTAATTATTAAGAATGAAATTTTTGTAAAACTAATTTTATTTTAGTATTTTTTTTAAATGTGCAACTAAAGATTTTTCTATCTGTTCTACAAATAAATTAATTATTAAGAATACAAGGGGCATAATTTTTTGAATTTTTAGACGAGCTTTAATATTTACGTTAAAAAAGCTTATACATATTGGGTTGTTCGGAAAGTTATTTTGTTTTTTTTTGTGGAAATGAATCAGTTTTCGTATAATAAACAAATACTTTATTAAATTATATATTGGCCGTTCTGGTCCAACACCTTTTGCTATCTTTCTGATAGTAGCATAATTCCACGCTCATAAAATTTTTGGTCTTTGCTGGCAAAAAACTGATCGAGGTGGTTTTTGACCTCCTCATTTGAGGCGAAGGTTTTACCGTCTAAAAAATTTTGGAGTGACCGGAACAAATAATAATACGATGGTGCCAAGTTTGGAGAATATGGTGGGTGTGGGATTGTATCCCATTCAAGCTGTAAAAGCTTTTGGCGAGTGACCAAACTTGTGTGAGGTCTCGCGTTGTCTTGGTGAAACACTACACCTTTCCTGTTGAAGTGCATCATTCAGTTTGTCCAGCTGATAACAGTAGACTTACGAATTAATCGTTGTGTTATCCGATAAAAGCTCAAAGAAAAAAAAACACCGATTCCTTTGAAAGCCCACCAAACAGACAGCATCACCTTTTTTTGGTGAATATCGGCTTTGGAAATGGTTTGAGCCGGTTCATCTTTTTTGCTCCATGACCTCTTGCGTTTGACGTTGTTGTATACAACCCATTTTTCGTCCCCAGTGATGATGCGCTTCAAAAACGGATCATTTTCGTGACGTTTGAGAAGCGAATCGCAGACGCCAATGCGGCGACACAGATTTCTCTCTGTGAGAACATGGGGAACCCATACATCGAGCTTCGAGGATAATCCCAGGCATTTCAAGTGGTCATAAACTGTTGAATTTGATAAATTTAACCTCAATCCGATCTCACGTGTCGTTATTCGCCGGTTAGCATCAACTAATGCCTTTATCAGTTTCAACCGGCCTTCCCAAACGTAGTGCATCTTCGACATCAAAATATCCGGATCGAAATTTAGCGAACCAGTTCTGGCACTGGCGTACTGTCAACACACCTTCTCCATACACATCGGTCAATTTCTTTCTAGCTTGAACAGCGTTTTTACCCTTTCTGTAGTAAAACAGTAAGATATGTCGAAAATGCTGCTTATCGCTCTCCATATTTAAAAGGGCACCAACCCAAAACTACTGCATAGAATTAATTGGAATTTTTCACACAAGCCTTGCTATATGAGCTCTTAAAGCATATAAAAATTATACGGCTTAAATGTGAAGATGGGTGCAAAAAAATACAATTAAATCCTCTGTTGGGAAAAAACGAAATTACTTTCCGAACAACCCAATATATATCAAACTTGTAAGTTTAAAATTATATATATTTAATAAAAATGAGTTGCCTAATACTGAAAGTAAAAATTAATATTGGCCATTTGCATTCTTGGATGCACTACAATCTTATGACAGATTGAAGATATTTCTGAATAATTTCTCACTTTGGCAGGTAGATATTCTTTAAGTATATTTTGACTATAAGAGTATATTGTTAATAAAAACAAGTTTAATAGGGATGAATATTTAGCTTCAAAGGGTACAGAGTGATACACCTTGTGAAAACTTTAACAATAAACTCTCATCACCCACAAGCATGATAAAATCTATCCTTTTAAAAGAACAATTATTTTTGAAACTCACACTTCAATATTAGAATAGTTGGAATACAGCAAGTATAAAATGTAATTTTTACATAGAAATATGTTTACTACTTATAAATAAAAAAACTTTGTAAGATTTATAAAAACATTATGAATTTAACTCTTCAAAAATGCAAACAAATAGTTTTTAAAAACAATTTGTATTCTCACAATGCTAATATATGCAGAAAATAATTACTTCATTTTCTGAAACTGGTCAATTTTCTTACAAACTGTTGCAAATCTTAAAAAGAAAGAAAAAACAAAAAACACACACATCAATGCCTAAGTGGAAAAATGAGCTCCTAAAGAACAGATGAGCAGTTTGTTTGATGAGAAAAGAACTAGCTTCTATCACTTGAGATGGAGACAGAACAAATTTACATAGAAATAAGAACAAAGTAATCCTGCATTTAAGAACAAATAGGTTATACTTTAGCTTTCCAATAAGGGTACTTTATAATCAATTCAAAGTAAATAAATAACTAGTTAAAAAATCAGTGATTTTTGTAGAATGTATCTCTAGTATATTATCATTAGAAAACTTTTCCAATTCATTCAATTATCTACAGTGACATGATCCATATGTGAATGATAATAAAAATAAATGTAAGCTTTATTAATAAAGACAGAATTATGCATGATCTTTTTTTGTCTTGCTCATGGAAGTATTTATTAATAAAGACAGAATTATGCATGATCTTTTTATTTACAAATACTTCCATGAGCAAGACAAAAAAAGATAAGCATATTAATTACATCAATATAAATTACATTTTCATGCAAAATCAAAACAACCTTTAATTAATTTTAAAAATAAACAATGATCAAATATATTTATCAATAATGTGAACAAAATAAAACAAACTTTTTCACTCTTCTCTTCTTCCAAAAAGGAAATTATAAAAAAAAAAAAAAAAAAAAAAAAAAAAGCCATTGATTTTACTCTGAAGACTAAAATTAATTTTTTAAAAATTACATACTCATATAATAATGATTTAATTTTGAAAACATTTTCTAGTCATAGAAAATTACTACAAATGTACTATTCAGAACATCTGATTAATATATATATATGTAACATATATATATTCAAAGCATTTAATACAGTTGAATGTCTAATAATGATTATCAGCAGTAATTGATATTTTTTATTTTTCATTTTTAATGGTAAAAAAATCAACAAGATGATATTTCTTAGGAAATGAAAACAATTTATAATTCTGAAAATATTTCAAAAGTATTATGTATATTTTTGATATTTACTCTTATATATTCTAGTGGTTATATATTAGACAGTTTTTGAAGAATGACATTTTTTTCCTTCTCATTAATGTGTGTCAGGAGCTAACTTCATAAGATTAATATATATATATATATATATATATATATATATATATAAATTATAATTAATTCCTAAGCGAAAAAATTATAATTGCAGAAATGCAATAATTTTTTTCCCTATACGTATTTTTAATAAGTTACCTTGATCAAAACAGGGTTTTCTATGGAAACAAGTTTCTTTTTTAAAACCTATTATTTTTCATATATAGAATGCCTATTATTTTTCATATACAGAATAAATCCTCATAAAAAATACTGAATAATTTGAAAAAAGATTTAATAAATAAAAAGTTTAATTTTATATTTTTGCAAATTTTATCTAAATGTCAAATAAAACATAGCCAAATCCATTATTTTAAGACAAAAAGTATCATACACCATCATTGAAAAAAGTCTTGAATTTACAACTTGGACAGTAAATTCAAAGCCAGAAAAAGTTATGAGTTTCTTAGTTTGTTATGTTTGTAACTAAATACATATATACACAAATATAATAGTAAGAAAGAGATTTAGTTCTTTCATTTGTTTATAAAATAAAATTCCAAATTTCTCATAGAATGAAGATACCAAGGAACCTAAGATAAAGTCATAAACAAATATAAAGTTTTGATTGATACAATTGCTAAAACAGGAAAAAAAAAAAAAAAAAAAAAAAAAAATTAAAAAAAAATAAAAAAAAAAAAAATAAAAATAATCCCTTTTAATACTCAAATCTATTAAATGTGTCGATTAAAAATTTACCACAGATTTAAAAAGAATAGTATAATTTTTCAATGCAATTTTCCAATATCACATTGAAAAATTATAAAATATTTTTAAAAACAGCTATTTCTAGCATTATAGTATTGTATGAACGTTTCAAATTCATTTTCAATGAAAAGTATTTCACATAAAAATAGAAATTCAAGAAAGCTTATATTAATAATAATAATTAAAAAAAAAAAAGTATTTTAAAAATTACACGCTTCTAAAATTAAAAAAAAAAATCAATTTTTTTTAAAAAAAATTTCTAATCTAAAATAAATTAATTAACATTCATATTTTTCAAGTATCCATTATAGTGCGCTTTCTCTTTTTATGATTCATAACAAGATCAGCAGTTAGAATTTTCTGACTTTTTCGATTCTGCCAATTCTTAAGGTCGAGGAGACTTTTGTGACCCAAATTAAAAAGGGCCACTTCAGTTCGATCTAAATTTGCAGTTAAAGTTGTTGCATCTTCTTCCAAAGAGTTTTGTGAAGTATCCATAATTTGACGAAAACGGTTTCTAAGAGTCTGGGGGAAAAAAGTACAGTATTTCATAAAAAGAGTTTATTTTTTAAGTCATGACATTTATGAGAAAACTTTCATGACTTAAAATGGTCTTCCTTAAACATTTTTATAAAACATTTTATGTATAAAACACTGTATAAAACATTTTTATGTACTGGTTATACAGAAATAATTACAAATAGAATATACTTTTAAATGAATAAAAACACTTCAGAATAAATCTGGATTTGATTAAATATATAATTTTCATACTATATGCTTATAAATGGCATATTGGGTTTTACTGAATAAATATTATTCTAAAGATATATAATGACTATTGGTGATCATAATTTTGAGCTATTTTCAAATAACAAGACAAAAGTTGAGTAAAAAAAATGAAAACTCTGTTCAAACTTCTACTTCACAATATTGAAGTCCAGTTGGATTTTACAGTTGGCAATTCCTATTATTTTCCTCTGACTGTTTTTAGAGATATTAAAATTAAACCCATGATTATTAGCTATGAATCTCATGCCATTGCTATCAATTCTCACTTCTTATTCAAAGAAAGCAACAAGAATTTTTAAAGTAAGGTAATTAGAAAGAAAAAAATTTTATTTCAAGAAAATTTATGACCATTAAATTAACACCTTTAAAAAGCTTAATTACATCTTTTTAATCACAATACAAATGTCACTTTATTTACCACAATAGGGAGGTGTTCTTTCTAAATTATTGAATGAGGTTTAAACCTTCAAATTATTGTAATAAATTTGACTTTTATACACATTCATAGGATTGCCAATAAAAAATAACAATTTTCTTCAATTTGATTAGCTTTGCTTGTCATATTTATAAATATACTATTATACTTTTAAATGACTAAAATAAGAACTGATATATTGCTAAATTTTCTTTTTCAGCAAGATCTTTTCACTAATAATGAATTTTTTGGATTGATAATAAAAGAGGAAAATTTCTAAGAGGGGGGGAAACAGTTCCCCCCTTTCTCAGATACTGAATATTCTATCATATTTTTTTTTTTTTAAGTATTTAAATATTTTAACAAATCTTTTTGCAAATAAAGTATTTTTTTTATCGTACATATTAAGATTGAAATAAAAAAGAATAAGGCACAATTAGTAACAAATTTTTCACATAATTTAAGAATTAGTTTCATGAATAATTATAATATAAACAATGCAAATTTATTAAACAAATAATATATCCTTGTAAATTTACAAATTAATTATTTTTGAATATCTAAATTATTATTATTTTTTTGCCACACATTACCTTATCAGTTCCAAATAATACAAGAGAAAATGAATAACCAAAAAGTAAGGGAAATTATACATTTCATCCCAATTTATATATAAAGAAATGTTACAAATTTAACTTAGACGATTAAAAAAGGAAGAGCAAATATAATAATAATAAAAAGTCAAAGAAAATCTTAAATTCCAAAATTTTTCATTTTAAATAAATATACTAAGAAAAAACAGTTGATCAACAACTAATTCAGATGAAAAACAACAAAAATATAAGATCGTTTCAATTTAACTTAGATGATTTTGTTGCTTAATGTAAGTTGAGTCAATCAAATCCTCTTTCTAATTCAAAAGAAAAATTTTCTTGCTTGATAAAAAATAGACAATGAAAATTCTTATTAATGGTGTAGCAGCTTTTATAAAATAGAACTATAACAAAGACAAAATGACATGGGTATTTTCTTATTGTGAAATGATTCGAGGGTGACAAAATATAAACTGGTATCAACTCCTGGTGTTAAAATTCAAAAGCTTACTTATAAAGCACTCTCATAAATCTAGCAGATATCATGACAGAAAAGTGCCATATTACCAAAAATGCTGGATTACTGGAATATCACTGATAATAACGCATTAAACAGCAAAAACTAGGTATAATTAAATTAAATTTAAAACAGTACATACTAATAAAGTGCCCAACACACAACATAAACAAAACTGAATAAAATGTACAGTTAAGTTTTAATAGCCTATGTCATTCCATTGAAGTAGGAAGCCTAATAAATGTCTGTAAAGCTTATTTGATTATGTAAAAATGTTTTACTAGCAAGGACAGAAAGGTGAAATGCTGGATTGTAAAAGGAGAATTGTATTTTCAATTTGGAAAACAATGTGTTTCTGAAAAGCAACTCAAATTTATTTCAAAATTGTATGATTGTGGAGAAAAAAACATGTTTTTGAAAAATGTTATTTTCTATATGTTTAACAAGAAAAACACAATATTTTTAGAGCATATTTTGAAGTTACATGATGATGAAAGCATTTGAAAATGCAACATGGAGCTGTAAAAATATATCAGATAGAATTTATGTCTTCAGTTTTTATCAGATATATGAGTAATGAGATGTGCAGAATGTATGCAAACTCTCAATTACATTACGAAATGATCTTCCAATGCCTATTGAAATAAAGAAATATCAATGTCTTTGCTATATATATATATATAGTAATAATGTAAATTATAAGCACAAAAGAAAAGTGTATATAATCTAATATCTAAAAATATGAAAACAAGTAGAATTATTAATACTTATTAAATAAATATGAATGAAGTAAGAATTATAATTCAACAATGAACACAGAAAACAAGAATAAGGAAATAAAAAAAACCACATTCAAATATTTTTTGAAAATTGGAGACTATCAAGAAAATAAAGAATAGATATAAAGTAACTTAAATTGGCATTTCAGGCTTTGGACTGAAACCTGTAGTTAAGCAATGTTTTATGGATCTAACACATCACACTGAGCATTAGTTTGTAATAAAATTGGGTAAAAACCATAACTAGAAAAGTGATCCCAAAAGCAAAACTTTTTTGGATTTTAGAACATATGAGGTGTGGCTATTCAATAAAGATACTGACGTTGTAAAACATTTTATTTTTATATCATACATATTTTATTTATAATCACCTTCAATATACACCCCACTTCTATCCCTACAATGCTCATTAGGAATCTTCCATAGTTTGAAACAGTGCTGGAAGTCTTCCTTCACAGCTCCTTTAAGAAGAATGCTGCTTTTTTCTTTCACAGCTTCAGCGGACTCAAACCTTGTTCCTTTTAATGCAGATTTCCCCTTAGGAAACAGACAGAATTTTCAAGGTGCAAGATTTGGTAAATAAGGTGGGTGGTCCAACACTGAGATGCTGTACTTGGCTAGAACTCTCTTGGCAGACAATTCAAAATGACTTATCCTACCCCAATTAAGGTCATTCCCCCCTTATTCTTTCAGGGAGTTCAGCAAGAATGTGAAGGTAATATTATTGATAAATAGTTTGATCTTCAGGAACCCTGTGAAGGTGCACAATCCCATGAATATTGGGGAAAAAAAAAAAAAAAAAAAAAAAAAACCCATTACTTTGAATTTTGATTTGCTCATTCAAGCTTTTTTGGCTCTTGGTGAAGATGGACTCTTCCAGTGCATGGATTGGAACTTTGTTACCAGATGAAAAGTAAAAAGCCATGATTCACCACACATTATTATCCTTTCTATTAAGTTTGAGTCAATTTCAATAGCATTCAAAGTTTCAAATGTGAGAGTTTTATGCACCATTTTGGTACACACTTTTTGCATGTTAAAACTGTTATATAAAATTTGCTGTATGGATTCTTTATCAATTCCTACAGTCTCAGTCATCACAAAAATACTTAAACATGATCAGAATAAATAAGATTACCGATTTTATTGATATTGCCATCCATTTTTGAGGTGGAATTCGACCCACGTATGAATAATCTTGAAACACCTTCTATGCCATCTTGAAATGCTTAAATCACTCAAAAACATGTGCATGCAATAAACATTAATTTTTTCCATTTCTTTCAATAAATTATAAGTTTCTCTAGCGATTTCTCCCAGTTTTCAGGTGAAATTTCACAACAATTCGTTGCTCTATTGTTACATATATCACTTTTCTAGCAAAACAAAAAGTAAACCTAATGCAAATAAAGGCTATGCTATACAGATTTATTTACAGAAGTGAGAGGCATTGCACCTGAAAGAAAAGGCTTCATGCGAAACAGCTGGCAGTCATTGGTATTTGGTGCATGCATACTTTTTCTGTATCAGCATCAGTCTCATTATTTGATAGCCACACCTCATAGAACAGAGTGTAAAATTAAGATATTTTAAAGATAATTATAAATAAATTTACTAAAATAAATATTAAATGAGCTCTAATCCAGTAATAATAGGTATTGACCATAGTAATATTAAAATGTGTGCACATTTCAAAAACACAACACATTACTAAATTATTATGGCACATTAATTTTCTGCCTGTTCTAACTTGAAAAATCTGATAATACAATTATAAAATTATTAAAACAAAAAATTTCAAAAATTTTAAAATATTTTTAAAAAATATATTTAATTCTATTTCAAAAACAATATATCTGAATCATTATCTATTGGCTAAAATTAGAATTAAAAATGTATTAGTCTATTTCACTAAAATAAATTATTCTTTATTTCAAATAACATTAAAAATTTTCTAGAATTTTCCCTCTGGAATATTTTTTTTTCAAAATTGGCAATTGTAATTATATTATTACTTACCTTTCACATTTTCAATAAGTATTTAAAAAATTAATAGGATAGTTAGCCTTCACACAATGTAAGTACATTCTTATAAATTAGCTAAAATTTTTGTATTTTTCTAAACCAAACTTTTATTACATAGTACACAATTAAATGTTTTATTTCTAAAAATAAATATGTGGATATTACTATTTTGGAATGGGAACCTATTAATATAAAAATTAAAATTATTCTTTTTGTCAAAAATATTGCTGCAAATTTTACTGTCAATAATTTTCAATTTAATATATAAACAATCTGTTTCTTCTTTATTTTTATCAGTTTGAATTACAATTAAAAAGGATAAAAAAAATGGGGTTCATTTTCATAGTTATTATCTTAAAGATAATACGGTCATCAACATATCTAAAAACGTAAAAATTATTTTATCTATTTATTCATAAATATGTAGCTAGATGTTAGATGAACTAATACTTTGGGATCGAGATTCAGTCAAACTCAAAGAATCTGCATGTATTTAAAAGTGATTTGATCTTTGAAATATTAATTTAAGCAAACATATTTTTTTAAAAATGTTTTATTCAGTTTTTTCTCTCCAGAAGTATACAAATAATAACAGCTCAATATCTTAGTCTTTATTATTCAAAATGGTTCCTTTTTGTGACCTATTATGCTGTGTTTTTTTTTTTTAAACATACACCCTGCTTTTTTTTTAGACTAAGAATGAAACTTTGCTTCAATTAGATATGGCTATTTCAACAAAGTTTTATTTTATGAAAGATCTGAATTTTGTGATAAGCTTTTGTTTCATGAAAGAAAACTGTTCAAATGATGTTCTATGGCTATAACTTATAATTCAGTAATAAAAATAATGTAAAACATGGAAGCAATATAATTCTGCATCATAATTTTGATATAAAATGAGAATATCCCAAAAGATAGAAATTTATAGAGAAAAATAGTAATAACTTTACCTGATTTAATATTCGACATATATCTTCAGAATCTTGATGAGCAAAACGTAACAAATACAATCCAAGATGATAAAAATATGGCCCCATTTTGTGAAGATCTACTACAGTAGCATCAGCATTGAGAATTTCTCTGTATGCTTCTCGATATACTCTTGGAATATCCATTGTAACTAGTCTTCTACCCTGCAAGGTTTGTGCCATCCATAATGGAATTTCCAGTTTAGTCCCTTTAGCTAAATCCTGACTACCACTTGATGGGTCCAAAAAACCTTATGGTTAAAAAAAAAAGAAACTTATCTGGCAACATTAAAATGGTTTAATTCGTTCTTATTATCAAAATACTACGGTTATTTAATGTACTGCTAATAATAAAGAAAATTATTTTGAAATATAAACAAGTGATAAAGAGACAACTGAGTGTGAGAGTCAATATCTAACTTTCAAAATTTCTACAGTTTGCTATACTCATTAAATCACTTAATCTAGAACACTTTTATAATTTGTGATTCGTAAATAAGGGAAAAAAAATTTCTTTGCTTTAACTCAAATGCCAAATCAAAAGAAAATATTTACATTGGAAAATAATATTTTAAAATCTCTGCTTTCTAACATGAAGTGCTATAAGAAATATGTACAGAATTTCAATGATTTATCATAAAGAGAGTTAATATTTAAAAAAAAAAAAAAATCAACAATAAAATTTAATTTTAATCTCTAAATTTTATTGCCTGCTAATAGCTTCTAGTGCCACAATTTTCAAATAGTGTTCCACGAAAATGTTAAAAATCAGAAACAACATAATTTTCTAAAGGTAAATACACACAAACATATATATATATATATACAATTCAATAATGAAATAAATTATGATTATGCAAGAGATGTAACATAAAACATACTTAAAACTACAAATTTTCCATACAGGTAGTGTTGTAAGCATCTTTGAAAAGTGTTCAGTAGACTATTTACAATGTCAAATATTGAGAGATTTATTAAATATTTACGAACTGATTATTTTATGCTCCCATAATTAAGATATTTTTAAGCACAACTTTATAAAATTTGTAAGGCGGATTAATTATTGAACGCCTTCTCTATTTCTACAAAAATAGGCAAATTGAAATGACTTTCATAAGAGTTAATAAAGTATGTTAACTAAATCATACAACGTCATAATTTACTTCCTTTTGCGATATTAACAGTGATATCAAATTTGGATATCCTATTTTCTTTTAATAATGACATTATGATATGCATCAAAAATCACCAGTATTAAAAAAAACACAATAATGGGAAATAATTATTTTGAGTTAGTTTAAATATTTACATTTCTTTCAAATGAATTTATAAAAAATATGAAAATAATTCTTAGTAACATCTGAAAACATAAAGCAAAAAATGAAACATGAAAATATATCAATGATATTAGAACTTTTATTTTTTTTTTATTTGTATAATTTACAAATGAAAAAAAGTTGGATGAAAATGCAGTTTAGCCCAACTACTTGGCGCGATTTCAAAAATCACCAAACTTGGCAATTTTTTTTGGTTGAACGTTAAGTCTACAAAGTGGCCACATTTGGTAAAATACCACCAAAATAATACCTGTCACCAAGGGTGGTTGGGCAAAACAGCAGTTAAAACTATATCTTAGTACTAATAAGAACATTAGGAAAAAAGCAATCTGATAGCAAAAATGTCTTGCATTTGGAAGAGACCACTGCAATACTAACTTTGACTGCATAAACAAGATGGAAAAAAGGTATTCTAACATTTAAACAATACACAAGGAAAAGGCATAATTGATATTGGTTGCCCCCATATATGTTAAAAATTCTGTGCAACATGCCTTAAATAGACTTTCCATAGACACTGAGTTTTTAATCTTAACTTATTTTTCAATTTACATTATAAGAATGGCAGCATTGAAGGAGTTCAACAATTTTGTTGAAACAAAATACAAAAAGTCACTATTTCACACAAAAGCAAGATTGTTATCTACATCTAAACATTATGAATATCAGCTCTTATGCAGAAAATATATTCAATTCTTAGATCATATTTTTTATTACAGGAACATCCATCAATGTTAATTATTGATTTTTTGAAAATGATCTGTATGTTTAGATATTCCCTGAAGTATACATTCTACAGCAAACTAGAAAACATGGAAAAAGAAAATAACTGTCTCTATGAAATAACAAAAATTCTATAATCAGTTAAAACCAGTTTAGCTAAAAGAAGTGAGTAAAATATTTTGTCATTGAAAGTAAAGCAAATTATAAAAAGTAGTTCAAAACCTCAGTTACAAAATAAGAGTTTAACATTTAAAAATGGGGAGTTAAGTACCTGGATAAATAGACAGTTTCTTTTAAGGAATTTGAAATTTATGATTGGATGTTAGAATAAAAGACATCTTCTTGAGGGTAGTGACATTGAACAATGCCATGTATATTTGAATAAAAGAGGATTGCAACTTAATGATTTTTTATTATATTTGGTCATTTATTAAATTTAAATAATTTTCAAGAAATGAAACAAAATGCTAAATTTTTTACTATTTTGACTGATTTAAAATGGATTAAATATTTTTCTGAATAAAATAAGACCCAATCCTCAGAATTTTTAACACTATAAAATAAATACGGACAGAAGAATATAACATGTCAGTGAAAAACTTGATTCTAATACAGTACAACTTTAAAAATATGATCTGTAAAAAATTTATGAATTTTGTTTTATCCAAAAAAAAAAAAAAAAATCTTGAAAGAAATAAGACGCAAAATATGATTTTGTTTGAATTAGGGAAATAGAAATGTTTTGTAAGAATATTGTTCGTTTTTCAAAATTTTGTTTTAGTTCGATCATAAATGATACATCATGTTTTACCCAATTAATTGTATTTATCATTTTTGGGGAATTTTTTTCATTGTTATTTTATGCTTTTACATACATATATATTTAATAACATGGCGAATTTGCAAATGCGTACTCTTTTTCTTAACCAGGGTTGGTAACCCTACTTAAGGGTAACATTTCGAGATTTTTTAAAGATATTTCCATAAATAAATGTCTTTAATTTTCTTCGATTTTAAAAATCTTTAAGATTACAAATGAATTTATTAATATTTCATAATTAAAGATTAAGATCCAGATTTTTTTTTGAATTATTTCCCATTTAAAAAACACTTTTGGAAAGCAATAAAAAAGTCAGTTTTGAGAAAAAAACAAGTTGATTATATTAAATTTTTCATATTTCAAGAGTTAACTGAGAGAAAGTAAATGTGCCTACCTAATTTATGAACATCGACTTCGAATTTACAAGGAATTCTCTCATTAGTGGCCAATATATCATCGATAGAAAAGTATTGTTCCTCAGCAAAAACAAAACTTCGCTTAGAGAAATTCATTTGAATTACAAATTTCAAAGAATGATAAAATACAAACAAATGTCTTGATTAAAAAAAAATATCAATACTTATAATGCAAATTATCAAATGAACTCAAGTAAATCATTTAATTACAAAACATTACTAGGAAAAGTTTTTTGAGCATGAAAAGCAGTAAATCTTTTGTTTTTCAAAGTAATTTAAATGTTTTTATTTAGATATCAATACAAATATTTACAATTTAAAATTAAAAATTCGCGCGAAAAATTTGAAACTAAACGTTAAGAAATCTAAACAAAAACATCGACATTTCATCACAGTCAGTTGGTAAACGAGTTCAGATGAACGGATCTTTATCTAGTGCCGATATTCAGCAATATTTATGAATTAAAAAAAATGAAAATAACTTACATTTTAGAAATGAATTTCATTTGGAATTTATTTAGTATGAGTTCTCACACTATTATTTTCACATTATTTAAAGAAATTTAGATAGGTAATCTTTTAATCCTTAAGGAATGACTCAAAAAGATAAAGGGAAATCAGTTTTGATGAATTTTGAAAGCAGATAAATCTATATTTTAGATCCAAATAGATTTTGAATCGTTGATGAATAGATTAGTCTTCGAACTGTTTCATTTATTGTTGTATTTTGAAAAAAAAAAAAAAAAATCCATAAGCTAATCTTATGTTTAGAGTCCAGATACTATTTAATGTATCACGTCATGAGAACATGGGATTACAGGTTTTAATGTTGTAATTCTGGATATTTTGTTTCCGGAAAAGTAATATGGTCAAATGCATTTATTATATAACTTGGTTTTAACAGCAAACTATTTTACTTTTAAACTATTATAAATTGGCAATTCGTTTAGCGAAAATTTCTAAATGTTTCGTCATATGTATACGTTCAAATTGACAGAAAATTTTTGAAAATTTCCTTTAAAATTAATCGCAAAAGAAATGAAGTTTTAAAACTCTATGAATTAAAATACATTTTCTATCAACGTAAAATTGCTTTCCCATATTCATTTTATTTATTTATATTAGTTGGTAAGTATGTAATACATTAAATTTTGCTAGAATGCTGTTTTTTTTAATGCTGCAGAATTTATAATAAATTATTTGTCAACAGAATTACGCATCTTTTAAAAAGCAATAATTGATTTTTTTTATATTGCATAAATCA
>BMAW01042858.1:193226-220673 GCA_019974015.1 Nephila pilipes | reverse complement strand
TCGTATTCCGTTTGGCCTCGGTTGTATAATTTTTGGCGACTTGATCGCTTGTGACGGTGAAATGGAAAAGTACCGAATTTTCTTCTTAATAGAGTTCAGTAATGATATTGCAATTTATTCATGGTACTGACAGTACATAATTTTTGTCATTTATTTCTATTATCAGTGACAGCTATTAGGAGGCAAGGGAGATGATCCCTATTCTTTTATGAAAATTAAATTTTTTTATTTCATGGTAGCCACTTAAAATTAAGAATTATAAAAAAACATCTGTATGAAACTTATCTTATTATTCAATTGTCTTACCCTTTCTTTAACTATAACAAAGAAATGAAAGGAGTTAAATTAGATAAAACTTTTAGCAAAATTATATACAAAATGCAATGTCATGCATCGTGGCATAGTTATTAGACTTGCGTCATAGCTAACTGTTTCATAAAGCATCATAGCTAACACTTGAGACTTGCTTAATTGGTGTAGCATGTGTGTTGAGGAAGAGTAATGGAGGTGGATGAATGAATGTATGGAAGTTTATGCCAAGTGAAAACAAAGCTGTTTAATTCTAAAACAGAATAACAAAACATGTGATTCTGATAAATGTATTTTACATATCATATCTTCTCTGTATGATATAATTAATTGTATTGCTTTGAAAACCTAATTAAATATAATTTGGTTCGAGCAATTTGTATGAATATTTTAAAAAAAAATTCCATGCATATATTGTTGTGTAGTGAGGTGTGGAACAAGGCTTTGAGTGAACTCACTGGTTGGATTAAGGCAAATTATCAGTTTTTGATATTAATTTAAACAAAACCTGCTTTTTCAAATGAAATTATCACTGATCATTTTTGATTTATTGAAGTATTTTAATTTAATTGTAATGCATATGTCATGTAATGAGAAGAACTGGTAACTGTCATGTAAGAGTACTTGAACTGGTACTCTTGTTTCCCAAACTCCCACACCATACCAACATTAGAACTTGGAGCCTGGGCAGATTTAACAAGCATCAACCGTGCTACATGGTGGGCCTTTAGTGGAATTTAGACCTATGACCTGATCGGAACAATGCTGTCCATCATCTTATGATGATGATCACTTGTCTACCATAGATCTATATTTTCTAGTCTTCTACAAAATTTCAAAATTATTGGATTCATTTCCATACTAGTAATTTCTTTTCAATTATTCATTCATGGGATACATTTATAAGATTAAAAAAAATTGATTTTGATTCTTCATCAATTATTACATTATTAAAAATGCAAATCTTTGTTTAATAAGATTTTGGCAAATGTTATATAAAGTTTTCATACTTTCTTTTTCAAAGATGTTCTTTGCTCTGCTTTGGCCATTGTAATATCTTCTGAGAATCTTAACTAAAAGTACCAGTTTAACATGAGCATTTTTTGTAAGTCAACTAGCTGCAAGTGCTAGAGCAATATATAAGAATTTTTCTTGGTTTCCCTATAGAATAAACTTTTGTTTTCTTGATAATAACTGAACTGTTATCCAGATTTTAATGCAGCTTACACTATTCTTTTCATTTTCCATTATTTAATAACTTCAAAAACTACTGAATTCTTGACAATAATAATCTCTGTAAATTTTCTAGTACCTATCAGCATTTTTAGTATTTAATTATTTAAAGACTTGGATGTTATTTTTATGTTTACTTCTTAATGCCATGTTCATTCGAAATTTAAGAGTATTCTGTAATGTTTTGATAAAAAAAACTGATAAAGTTAGTAGCAAAGAAAAATTAAAAAATATTTTTTTATTGAAATTAAGTAAAACTCTCCAATATAATAAAAAAATATTGCTCTCTAAATATGGTCAAAAGTATCTAGTATCTGAATTATTTTGTGTTATAATTTTGTTGCTTGATTTATACAGACTTTATTTTAAGAATTTTTTAAATATATTTTTGTATGATTATCAGGTTTAAAAATAGATAAATATTGATACTTGATTGAAAAAAAAATTAAATTTTTAATATTAAATAGAAGCTTTTGGTGTATTTAAAAAAATGCAAATCTACACAAACAAATATTAGCTACTTGATAAATATTGTTTAAATTAATATATCACAATTTATAAGAAAATACCTTTTCATTCTGTTTTGAACTGATTAGAAAATTGTTAGAATATAAAGCTCAAATTTATTCCATATTGGAAAGGGCTTTGGCAATACAGTTGTAGCCACTGTAGCCGAATGATCATGGTTGCAATAGGCTATGTTTTCTTCAAGTCATTGATTTGAGTCCTGATGCCAATAAAGAATTACTCTGTATTGCGTTGATGCTTGTTAAATCTGTCTAGATACTAAGCCCTTGTGTTGGCATGGTGTGATAGTTTGGAGAGAGTTATAGCAGATTAGGCATTGTCCCTGTTGCTTGACTAAGCCTCAAAATTACAAGTACTATCACCAATAGCATTTATGTTTTTTAAGTGCAATGTTAATAAATAATTGATCAATTGGCAACTCAGTGGCTTGGCTAATCAAACTGGTTTGAATAACTATTTACTGTTTATTCAAGTATATAACATGCACTTTGAATACTAAAAGTAAAATCGAAATTTATGTGTTCTCATTATATGCTGGAGGTAAAAATTATAAATTTAAAAATAAGTAAAATATCAGTATAAAAATTAAGTTTCTACTTGTATCTGCATGTTTTTGTAAAAGAAATAACATACTTTGTGAGCTTGATAATTTTCATTATTGGATAACATTAAGGTGACCATTGGACCTCCTTGAGGAAGGATAGTCTGTCTTTTGTAGGTTCTGTCTTTCCTCAAAAAGTTTCCTCCTTTTTGGTGTTTTAAAACTAATATGTTAATCTCTCCATTCAGAGATGCTGCATCAAACTGTTATGCAAATGTTGAATACAAAAAAACTTTTAAGATATTCAATTGTTAGATGCTAACACCTGTGTGTTTTTAATTATTTGAGTCTCTCTGTTCATATTTCTTAAGTGTAGACAAATATCCGAAAATTCTTGAATCTTTTTTCAATTATTAATCATTGGAGATATTGTATTTTGTACATAATCAGGCATTTATTTTCCACTAAATGATTCAAAAAGATTGAAGGTGAACATATTTCAGCTATAGTGTAGTTAGTCTTATTTTGAATAATTTTGTCCTTCAATATAAATCACAATTTAAAGAAAAATTTATTCCTTTATATTTTAAGTAATAAAAAGAAAATTGTCAAACTTAGAGGAATCAAATCTGAGCATAATGGGAAAAGTGTACCAAAGAAATGTAAAATTTTTACCAAAATATCTTTCCAATATGTTGAAGAATAGTCTGAAACAAATATCACCAGAAATAACAGTTTTCATTGGTGTTTTTTGACTTCATCACAAGAAAATTGGGCAGATTTTTGAAAATTGATTTGGATGTTTAAAAAGGGCATGATTAAATGATATGAATGATTGGATTACATTTATTGAAATAATTTTATTTTATATTGCAGCTGTGTATGCTGAATCTTTTAATAATTCTTGGCTTTTTTTACAGCATGTTTAATTTAATTGATCTATAAATTTATATTACATTAATTTATTTTTAAAAAATTGTAGGTACATAACATCAACCATGCCTTCAGTACCATTTGAAAGAATACCGCTACCAAGTCTGCAGACTTACACTGCAGTCAGTGTTGTACTTTTTTCATGCTCTATATATTATGCCATCCAAGTGACTTCAGATCCCAACTGGGTGATGAATGCAACAGAAAATACAAAACCATTGGACAGTGGTCAAGAAAATATTGTTTCAATGGATAGTCCTTTTGATAATGAAATGAACAATTTAGCACCAATAGAAAGTCACAGACTGATACTACATAAATTGTTGATTAATAACCCTAAAACAAAAAAACTTTATGAAATGATATATGTTATTGTTGAAGAGCCATTATGTGTTTGGGTAATTTATATTTTTTTAATCTTGTTTCTATATGCTTTATTATTTGGTACTTATTCTTTATTTTGCTTTTTTCTTGTATTATTTATTACTTTTTGAATGTCGTCGATTGTATGATCTTGATGATGTTCTTTGGCATCAGAATACATTGCATTGCTTTTGTATTGTATGATTGAGAAATAAATTTTCTTTGCAATTTACTTTTTTAAATTGAAAATTATCTAAACATAAACTTTAAATATTTAAATTTTAATATGCAGTATAAAATTTTATCAATTTATCTCCAGCTTTTATCTCATGATTTTTCAGTAAAATGATCAGCATCATAATTAATTTTATTTTAAAGCTTTTTCTACTAGTTTTCGCCATGGGAAAAATCTTTGTTTTATTTGAATTAATTTTTTTTCAATGCGTCATTTTCGACAGTTTCTTCTGATAAGTCAGTCATAAGTAAATCTTGTATGTATTCTTGATTTGTTAGGAGTGTAAATCTGTTTTAAATAATCAAAATTTTTATTTGAATGATAAAAGTATTAATTTTCAATACATAAGAAAATTTATTAAATTTTTTAAATTTTTTTTTTTGTATTACTATATTTGTGTTTAATTTTTTACATATGTTAAAATATATATTAAGGTTATATTGAAATATTAATTTTATTTCAGTCCATCAAAAGTAAACTTATATTTTAAAAGCAAAAGAAATTCGCAAATATCTATTTATAAATATATGCAAGAAATATTAATAAATATCTTCTTTTGATGCTGAAGAAGATTTCATAGGAAATGTATGTGAGTAATAAATAGGAGGACTAAATGTTTTGTGTGTGAAAATAACATTGTCATTTTTGTATAAAAAAAATTCAGTTGTAGATTATATATCAGCTAATTTTATCAATTATACAACAATTGTTGAGATTCCAATTGTAATTTTGGTTAAACAAGGTAGCATTTATTTCATAATACTGATAATTATGTAATATTAATACAAGTAAGTTAAAGAATAAAGATTGATTTTGCATTTTGAATACATATTAATTTTTACTTTTGTGCCAAGTTGCATCTTATTAACAGAAGAGTACCATTTTATTCAAAAACTGTGTGTGCTGCAAATGAATTTTGTACTGTAAAATATAATTGAAATATATAAGTAAAATTTATTCCATAGAGCATTTATATTTTAATTAAATGTTTTTTATGAGACTATTCTGAGTTATAAACAGATTGAAAAGGTATTTAAAATTACTGCATAAAGTCAAGTAGATTGATAAAGCTAGAGATAAAAAAATTA
The DNA here is from genome assembly GCA_019974015.1 of Nephila pilipes. NCBI lineage: Eukaryota > Metazoa > Arthropoda > Arachnida > Araneae > Nephilidae > Nephila > Nephila pilipes. The sequence continues at coordinate 215,443 of BMAW01042858.1, read as the reverse complement.
TGTAAGTAGCATTTTTAAATTCATTTTAAAAAATAGTGCAATTTTTTATTTTAGGTAGTCAAGTACATTACAATTGCTCCATTGTACTAAAACATTTATTTCATAGATATTTGTAAATCAATTATAAAAATAATGCAGTTTCTTTTTAATATATTTTTCAATGAACATGATTTAAGAATTTCTGTTTTTATTACTTATATTCCTCTGGATAAATAGTGTTTTATTAAAATTTATACTTAAATTAATTTTTGCTTATAAATCCTTAAATATTGTGTTAATATTATTAAAATATGAATACATAATTTTTTTGTAGAAGTCATAATTGCTTTAATAAAATCTTTTCATTTATTCTTTTCTCCCCTAGACTTTGATTAATATGGTTTACTGTGTGATGATTTTAATTGGCAAGTGCATCCAAAAAGTTGTTTTTGGTGATCTGAGAGCAATTGAGCAGCAGGTATATTTTATCAATTATTTTATAGTATTTTTAAGTTTAAAATGTTCAAATAATTTTTGCTGCAATAGTTAAAATTTGCTGGAAAAGTCTCTATTTATTATAAGTTGTGTTTTGAAAAGTATTTTTTTTAGACTTTATTTTTGCTGTAGAGTAGTTTAACAATTCTAATCTCAAGTTTTTTTCCAGACTTATTTCTATTGAAACTTCATTGTACTTTTTCGCCTAGATTTATATTATAAATCTTCATTTATTCATCCATTATTCATAATCTTTTTTCCAGATTCATAGCTTGTAATGTTATTAAAGCAGAAATTAAGGAATATTTATCTTATTGAAATTTCAAAAACTTTTTAATTTTTAAAGCAGTTTATGTGATATAGATGGTATTTGTGGAGTCCAGTTTATCAAGGTTTTTAGGTGTACATTGTATTATGATGTTTGCATTTATTTTTACAGTTTTTCCATTGTATTATCCATTCAACTAAAAATATTGCATTTTATAAAGATTTTAATTGAGGTGAATTTACTAAAGTTTTCTATCTCAAATGTTGAATTTAGCTTGAATATTTACTTGTTTTATAAATAATTAGTTCTCAGTATAGTGCTTAAATATTGTAAACGAGAATTGCTTTGTTAAATTTCATGCAAGAAACATAAAATTGGATTTAATGATGGCAAGATATTATTGATTTAAAGTAAGCAAAAACTAGTGAGGCATATTCACAATGAAAATTAAAAATTAAAGTGAAAGGTTTCAAATTGCATCAATCTAAAATAATGATTTGGTCATGATTTAACTTATAGTGTTTTAATTTTAAAATATATGCATTATGTACAGCAACCATGTTAAAAACTTGGTGGTCAGCTATGAATATCTTTGCAGTTCAGCCCACATAACAAAAACTTTTATAAAAATATTGATTAATTTTAAATAATTTGAATGATATATGATTTTTAATTATGAATTACAACATTTGGGGGAGAATGGTGTATTGATTCAACATAACTTGTTAACTACTACTAGTTATGTTAAATCAATGTACCATCCTCCCACCTATAGCTGCAAATATTTTAGCAGCCAATAATAAAATAATGCTTAACTTGCTATTAGTCAATTACTATCTTGTTTGGCATGAATAGCAATTAAATATTCTACTTTCAGAAAACAAGTAAATTAAGGTTATTTATGTTATGCTTAACAATCTATCCAATTATTTTGTGTCTGTAAAGTTAATGTTCAAGAAAAAAATATTGATTTTTTTTATTGAAATTTTTATAATTTTGTGTAAGCAACATTCATCTATTTTAGGCCATTGCATTCATTATTCCTTTATCAAAACCACAAGATAGCAAAATGAAACAAAAAATTACAGAGCAGCATTAGTATTTCTAAGAAAAGTAGAAATTGGGAGTATTTTAGAGATATGTAAGATAAAAAAAACTACTTAACATGTAATTATTAGAAGAAATGGCCATCTGGAGGGAATGTTATGCTTTCGGGTCCCACAATTGAGGGTCCCCCTCAATTAAGGGGAATCCAATTCCCTAATCCAGGAAATTGGTTTGCAACAGATTTGATTTTGAATGTAAGGAATGTAAATACATGATACATATTGTAATACTTTATAAATAATAATTATAATGAGTTATTTTTAAATGTATTAACCATGTTAAAACTTTTCTCTATGTTGTTTCTCTATGTTTTCTCTATGTTATAGCAATTCCTGAGCGCTCTTTCAGCCAATCAAAATTAATAAAAAATTATCTTCAATCAAACATGTATGCAAAACGCTTAAATGCATTTGCTACAATAAACATAAAAAATTAATTAAAAAAAAATTGTAATTTTTCTAAAGTAATGTATATTAACCCTCTGACTGCTCAATTTGTGGACCGAAATCACTTCAAAATTTGTACAATTTTTTTGTCGCATATCTTAAATCTATATATATTGGAGAATTGAAAAATGCATTTTTTCTTCCTGGAAAAGATTTTCTTATGTAGATTTTTATCATGAGAAACTAAGTTGCCAGAAAAACCAGTTTCAGACATTGACACCAGAATTTTTTTTTTTCAATAAATTTCAATAGAATTACAGTTAATTTTTACTTATTGCATAATATTAAAAAGTAAAACGAATGAAATTTAAGAAAATATAAAGCACTAAGAGAAAAATACCTTAGATATACAGTTTAGTATGATAAAGTTCGAAATAGGATTCAAGGCAAAGTCCAACTTCACAGTCTTTGCACCAGATTTATGTTTCTTTGCAATTTTTTTTCTTCCCATTTGCATCTTTTCTTGAACAGTACACTGTCTTTGATGCTCTCTTTTTATGGAGTTAGGTGGTATGTTGCTTGCAAAATGACGAGCTGTCAATGCGAAGTGCGAAGTTTGAGCGGTAATACCACATGCCTTCAAATGCCGCAATTTAGTGGACAATTAATTGTAAAAAAAAAAAAACAACACAAACACGTAATCAAAATTTTAATTGCACGTCTAATACTGTATATAATTTATTTCAATGGTTAAAAGGAGGAAACGTGGGATGCGCTCCTCAATAAAGGAAGAAAAACACATGCCCGCGGAAATCGCGGGATAATCAGCCAGAGGGTTAATAAGAAACAAAATCACACATTTAATTAACATGCATTGGTAATATATGTTTTTGTTTTGTAGTTTCTTTTTAATTTACGGAAAATTTAAGGCCCCAAATGGTTCCTTGCACCCAGCCCCTTTATATAAAAAGGCTGTCTCTGATTATTAGTATACCAAAGTTGTATAACATAAAATGTATACATTTCATACTAATTACAAGGGACAGTAGTCCTTTTAGCAAAAGTTAAAATAAGTAAAGTCTATTGTAACTGTATACAATGTGGGTCATGCAAGTTATACTCGTTAGAAAATGAATTTAACACCTTTGATGTACACAGTAAAACATTCTCAAAATTTACTTTTAATAATATTGAATAAATAAAATATAGTTTGCTTCACAGAAATAAATAAAAAAAAAAAACCTCAAAGGAAAAAATATATAATTCTACATTTTATGTAAAATTCCATTTCTGTGAAGTATAATAGTTGAGAGCATCAGCATTGCTCAAGATTTATTCTTGTATCACTTTATTTTATCAATTTTATATATTGTAAAATTTTCTCATTCTAATTGCAGCACATGAAAGACAAGTTTTGGAATTTTGTTTTTTACAAGTTTATTTTCATATTTGGCGTCATGAATGTGCAATACATGGATGAAGTTGTGATGTGGTGTGGTTGGTTCTCATTTGTTGGTGCCTTTCACTTGTTGTCAACATTATGTAAGGATAGATTTGAATATGTAAGCATTTACTTGCTTTTTTAATTATTTGCTTTAAAAAATTGTGTATATAATACAATAGTACTATTTGTTATTATATTGTTATATTTTAAAGAGAGAGAGGGAAATATTTTAAAAAGAGAATATGTTAAGTTTATCACAAAAACTCATACAAATTATTTTTAATTTAATAAATGTATAAGATGCATGTCTGAAAATTAAAAATTATGGATATGTTTATCTTAACAGGAATGTATTTTTGCAATTTTTTATGGTTTCTTAAAACATTTAACCTTCTTCAAATTGCTTTTAATACAAAAATTTTTATGTTACAAAAATTTGCTATTAATACTTATATTTTTCTTGTTGTAGTACATATGCTTTTCATATGAAAGTGTTTTCTTTGAAATGTGGTGTTATGGAGGGATTTTTCTTAATTTTTAAACGATTGTAGGAATACTATACAGTAAAAAAGTTGCATTTATTTTTCTCCAATAAAATTATTAGTATATATTTATAGTATATTTATTTTACATCAAACTATTTTTTTTTCTTTAAAATCTTTATGCCTATATTTTTTTAAGCAAGTAATTTTTATAAGGAAAAAGAGACTGAAATGACTTTCTCTGAATTAGAGATAGGGGAAAAAAAGTTATTGCACTTTTGAATTTTTTTTTTTGTTTTTTTTGAAAAAGAATGAACACTCTGCTAAGTTTCTACATATATCTATTCTTAATATTTTTTTTCAAAGATTCTAATGGTTGAAACAATTTCTTTACCTCTGTACCAATAAAGTAATTTGTCAACCTCTACCTGTTCACTTCCAATCTGTACTTTTATGTGATGGTTCATTTCACTCTCCTATTTCAAATGTATGAAAATCAGCTAATTTTTTTTTTTTTTAAAGAGGCACCTTTTTTTTTTTTGCTCAGATTCTGATATTCTGATGGATTCATGTTTTTTTTAAATATTTTAGATTAAATGTTTGCATGCATAGATGGCCATGTACATAATACTCATACTATGTTATAAAAAATGTAATAACTATGAGATACTAAATTGAATAACAGAAAAAAATTTTAAATTTTACTTTTGTTAACAAAAATAATTATGGCAAACAGTACATAATATGAAATCATCAACATCTGATTCTTCTCTATCTGACCACTATGTTCACTATCTATTTTTCTTCTCAAATTTCATTTTTCACTATGTGAATGCTGATTTGAATGATGGAAGAATGTAACATTGTTCCTAGATCTTGTTTAGGATGAATAAGGGATGCTGGTATATTAAAGGGAAATAATAAAAACTCAAAGTTTACGGAAAGCAACAGACTGATCTTTGGTATGGGGCAGCACCAAGGTGATTATGCTATTTACAATGATACCTTGTGAAATATTTAAGTGCACATAAGCACCAACATTGGTAAAAACAGAAATGCCTCATCGTCGGTAAGCTTAAGTTTTAAACTAGTAAATGCCATGCCATTTCTTCAGGAAATTATGGTTCTGTTATTAGTTCAAATAAAAATATTTTAATAAGAATAGAATTAACTCAAATAAATAAAATTTTGTTAAGAATAGAATTATTATTGTAATGCTTAAAATATTATAAATAAAACGCATTAATGTAACTTGTTTATATGCTTCTAAATAGCTGAATGTCCTACTTTGTTTAAATTCATTAAAATATCCAGATAATAAGTCAAGATTTCCTTATGAAGCTCAGATTTTTTAAAAATAATACACTGTATTAAAATAGATTGCTTGTTGAAATGGTTTCTTTTCTTTATTGATGAGTAAAACTTTCAAAATGATTGTTTTCTTAAATTTCTTGAATACAGAATCCTTCATATAAATTGTACTTATATGAATTAATACTTATATAAGTTACACTTACTTAATATAAATTAAACTTAACTATAAATAAATTTTTTGTACGTTACTCCTTCTAACAAGTCAATTGAAAAGTCCCCGGCCTGACACATAGATGGCTCTACTAGAATTAAATCCATATGTTTTTTTAGTTAGCCCGAACCCTCAAAAGATGCGTGTATAAATTTGACAGCTGTCGGATCATTAGTTTGTGAATTATAGCATTTTGAGTGAAGCAACTTTTGTTATTGTGAAAAAAATGGATAAAAAAGAATTTGGCATGTTGATAAAATATTGCTTTTTGAAGGGAAAAAATACAGTTGAAGCAAAAGCTTGGCTTGATGCCGAGTTTCCAAGTTTCCTGAGATACTGCTCCAGGAAAATCAACCATCAAGGATTGGTATGCTAAGTTTAGATGTGGTGAAATGAGCACCGAAGACGGTGGACGCCCAAAAGAGGTTGTTACCGACGAAAACATTAAAAAAATCCACAAAATGATTTTGAATGACCATAAATTGAAATTGTATGAAATAGCAGACACTCTAAAGATATCAACTGAACGTGTACATCATATCATTCATGAATATTTGGGTATGAGAAAGCTCTGTGCAAAGTGGGTGCCACGCGAGCTCACTTTTGACCAACAACAACGACGAGTTGATGATTCGGAGCAGTGTTTGAAGATGATCAAGCGTAATAAACCCAAGTTTTTGCATTGATATGTGACAATGGATGAAACATTGCTCCATCATTTCACTCCAAAGTGCAATCGACAGTCATCTGAGTGGACTGCACACGATGAACCCGCTTCAAAGTGTGGGAAAACGCAACAGTCGGCTGGCATGGTTATGGCATCTGTATTTTGGGATGCGCATGGAATAATTTTCATTGACTACCTTGAAAAAGGAAGGACCATCAACAGCGACTATTACATAGAGTTATTGGACTGTTTGAAGGACGAAATTGCTTGACGAAATTAAGTTTTTTCTATTAAATTATGTTGTTAATGATTTTCCAATGATTCAGTGTTTTCAGTAATCCAGTGGTGCTCTGGTTGGATATTTACTGGATTATGTAAAGAGTAAAATATTTAATTATTTTTTCCTGTATTATAGTTTGAGTTTTAAAAATATAAAAAAGTTAAGGAATAGTTCCATTTTTTTAAACAATTGGAAAAACCATTTATTTTAATGAACAGTATTTCCCATACCTATTGTCAAGCATTGCTTGAAAAGTTATATTAATGTATTAGAATTTTGTTGGTAAAGCTCTTGATTTTAAAGGTGTAATTTTCTTTTTTTTATAGTTGTCGTTCTCACCAACTACTCCAAAGTGGGCACATCTACGTTTGTTCTCCTTAATTTTTTTCATTCTAGCCGTGTCTGTGAGTCTGTGTACAATTGTTGGGTTATATGCCAATTTAAATATATTTTTCTTCATGGCTGCAGAGGTAAATAATTGATTTCGTATTTCTGTTTAGTTAACATGTTTATTCAAATTTTGTATGTTTTAGTTTGGGATCATTGTCTCAAACCCTTTTCTAGTTTGTATAATGACTATTTAAAATGTATCCTTTTAATAAAAGTGAGTATGCTGTAACATTTTAGAGATAGAGATATTACCTGTACACCATTACAACCCACTTTGCTGGTAGTAGTTTCTCAGATTTCCGTAAAATCAAACTATTATTAAACTTTCCGTAAAATCAAATGGTAATTTAGCAATTTGTTTCAATGTATACTGTCATGTCGTAAGAGGATTTTTGAAACTGAATTTTTATTAATGCCTACTACTATTGTGTAAAGATTTATTTTTGGAGAGAATAAATTCAAAAATTTCATTCAATTTTTATTTTATGTTCACTGCGTTTTTATAAACCACTTAAACGATCATTTTTTATGTGCAAGGATACTTAAAATTATGCATTTTTTGTTACATTTATAAGGTAATGTTACAAAATAGATAAAAACTTCATTTTTATCTAATTTATGTAATAATTTTTCTGGGTGCAGTTGATAACTTGGAAATTATTTTTGAAGTTTTATTAACTATGCTAATTAAGTTAATTAATTAACTATTATAAAATGACTATAGAAAACCACTTGTTTCTGTACACCTTCATTTTCTGTCCAATATTAGTATATGCAAGTCTGGTGTAGGCTTATGCAACTAATTCTAATATGAAACTTCTGAAAATCTCAGAAAATCCTGTTCTCAGAATAATCATAAAAGGGAAATTGTATGTTAGAAATAATAAAATTTCAAAAGTTCTTATAAAATTATTTTCCAAGAATGCTTGTATAAAAAAATTTCCATAAACTTTTTGAATCACTTACTACAAACTGAAAATGAAAATGTGATTAATCTTGAATATATCCCTCAATAAAACTCAAAAATACCTTGAAGAATCTTTTTAGATTTTTATCAACCTCTTTATTCTTAATTTTTCCTTTTAAAATTCATATCTTAAAATTTCCATTTTATTATTTTAATTTCTTTAAAAATCCTTCATACAATTCAATTTTTAAATAGCTACTAAATTAAATAGCTTGCATTGTACCCTCCCCACCCACTCTGTAACCAAATTGAACCCTTCTGGGACAGTCAATAGTGATGTTCCCCTTTACATTCCAACAGCCGATAGAATAACATCTCAGTGACATCTCCACTGTCCAAGAAACCGTAACATCTCTAAGACACCAACTTTAATCCTTCATACCTTAGCAACCAATGGGTCACTTGACCGTGGTTCAAAATTACGAGGTCCGTCGCCAATAGCCCTCGTGTTGCTTCTAGTGCGACATTAATAAAAACTAAACTGAACTATAATTAGCAACCAATGGGAAACCAGCTTTTGATATGAATTTCCAATTGGATAATATTTCTTTACCTTCTACAGATTATTAACAAATTCATTTGCAACTAAGCTTCAAACTATCGAAGACCCGTGTGGTGACCAGGAATGACAGAATAGTCCCACTGTAGCTCATGCATGTTGTAAGAGGCAATTAAAATGGGTACCCAGCATCTAGGGGTATAGCTGGGCACCTTGCTCCTGGGGATTATATCAGGGGACCATGGGGACTTGCTTTCTTTAGGTAGGTACAGGCATCATGATCCTAAGTCACCCTAATGATCTTTTTCTTTCCTATGGGGTTTACTGTCTTTGATGAACACTGGTGATGTTTTTCTGGGATATCCTAGCAATCCTTTATTTTTGACCCTCCTTCTTGTCAACCAATTTTTGTCTCTTTTTCAATTTCCCACGTCTAGACCACAGTTAAATCTTGTTTGGCACAGCATAGCCAAATCTGGCTCTTGTGCCAATAAACTTCACTCATTCACATACACACATATCAAACTATCAAACTCGGATATGAGCTTGAAAGTCCCTGATTTAGCCTGGGTGCTTGATGAAAATAAACATGTGTAAGAGATACACAGGGTAAACTGATTTTTTGTTTGATTGTTGTAGAAACGGGTGAGAAAAAGAAGTATTGAACAGGTTTCAAATTTATTGTTTACTGTGGTTTAATTTTCATTCAGTTTGAAAATTTGGGACTCTATATAAACAATCAGTTGTTAATTCATTTAAACAACTTCCATTTAGTTAGTTTTTTTTTCATTGCTAATGTTTATGAATATGCTATGAACTATAAAGAATTTAAGTGCTTAACTGATTTTTATTGCTTATCCTATATTCACTTACTGAGGACTAATATTATAAAAAATGTATAAGTGATTAGTTTTTCCTTGTGTTATCTTTTGTAAATTTTATTTAGAATAATATTTTGTATCTTTTTTAGTGGACTTTGGTTATTATTAGAACAATCTATGTCCTTATCAGGTTTGTGTTTTTAAAATTGTTCAGTTCTGAAAGTCTGAATTAGCTATATAAAATTTGTTTTTCTTGAATACTGTTAGATAATTTTTTCCCTCTCCATATTCAGATATATCATACACTTATATGATATAACACATGAAGGAGTATGGGAAAAGAGAGGTGTTTTTACTTACTATTGTGAACTTACTTGTGAGTTATCAAGCCTTGTAATTGACTTCCTTCACCATGTGCATATGCTGGTAAGAATATTGTTTTCCATAGTTAGTATCCTTATGAGTATTAAGTATAAATTTTGACAAAAGCTAGTATATGATAAGAGCATAATTGTAAGTAGTGCTCTTAGTACACTTTTAATTATGTTTCGGTCTATGGTAATTAGATGGTAACAGCTGTGAGATCATGGCTAGAATGGTTTCAGTCGAATAATGGGTTGAGTCCTAGTACCATTAAAGTAGAGCTGAAGCATGTTAAATCTGTTTGAGCTGAAAGTCCTTCCATTCGTATGGTGTTGGATGAATGGGGTTCCAAAATGGGTGTGTGTTGTCTTCGTCATTTGACTGAAGTTCATATTTGCAAAGTCTATTGCTTATAGCTCTCCGATTTCTTCTAAATACAGCATTAATAAACAATCTATCAATTCATTATATATTTTCTGTTTTTTGTTGTTGTTAAATCATTGATTATGTTTGGACCTATTTTGTGTTCAATATCTATTGTTTGTAATTTTGAGTGTATTCAATGTCTTTTATTTCATTAGTATTTTTGTGGTGTCTTTGTTTTATGCATGTGGAATGATTCTGGTGCTATTCCCACATCATCAACCCATTTTTCATCTGTTGTGTGTTGGCAATAATCCTTGTTGTTTTGTAACAAACTGGGTTTTGGCGGGAGACGCCATTAGTGATAGTATTTATTCACTTGTTCGCTGCACAGATTAGCTGCTGGCAATGCTAGTATTCGAGCTCGCTGCACAGTTTAGCTGCTGGCAGTCATTAAAATAAATTTATAGTTTGTTGAAAAGTTTTATATCTTTTTACACACGACTGTATTTGGCGCCCCCGGGTGGGCATGAACCACTAAATTATTTGCTTAGAAAAGTTTTGTTGAGCAGGCATATCAGTTGTCTCGTGTGAAGAAGACTGCCCAATCACCTTTGGATTCTGATACCAAAGAGCATGTTTAGGTGATGGTATAAGAGCAGGTTCAACACCCCTACTATTCTCATTCTTAGAAGAATCAGGATTTCAAGCAGGTATTCTAATCCGAATCTCATCATTATAAGTAGAGTTTATATCATTGTCTACAACATTGGAGTTATCATGTGAAGCAAGACTGGAAGCATGTGGATGGATATACAATGGTGTTATCACAGGATAAGCTGATTTGGTATGAATTAAATTGGTGAGAAGCCATTACCTTTGATATTCATTTTAACCGAAACTGCCCAACCAAAAATAGTGTTCTGAGCAATTGGATCATTAACAGATTTTATTTTTTGTTCTGGCAACAAACAACTAAAGAAATAATTCGCTAAATCAATCTTTTTTGGAATAGAAATTTTAAGATTGGCAAACTTGGTTGAATATTAATTTAAGTCCTTCATATCGACTTGCTTTGTGGGTAAATTACTCATCACCGCGTTTAAAATAAATGCATCTAACTGCAAATATTTTTTTTTATCTGATCCGTATTTAGGAGCTATATTTAAGCAAGCTGAGCCACGAGTTACAGCTGATTCAAAAGAGCCAAGCCCTTTAACATTGATGCGAGCATTAGTTCTTTTTATACGCTGTTTGTTTACTAACGACTTGGAAATGGAAGAAGCTTCAGAGCCACTATCTAATAGAACATCGCAATCATGACCTTTTGCAGTAGGCAGAAACGAAACACTTTGATCTTGAACTGTGTTGCAAGGTGAATGAATTAATTCGGTTTCTCTCGGAGATAGTTCATTTATGATATAGTTCTCAGAAGTTATGGAAGAAGAATTCACAATTGATGAATTGTTCAATGCGTCAACAGCGCTTAGATATTTTACCTTGATTTCAAAATATTTCTCTTCAAATTCCTCTTTTTCCGATTGTTCTTTTGGTAGCATAGCATCGTAATGGTCAAAATCTTTAAATATATTATCAAGTCTTTCAGTCCTTGAAAGTAATATGTATTTTCTCAAACTTCTCTGAAAAGGAATTAATAATGCGAGTGAAATCCGATTTTGCTCGATCTCACATTTTCTTAATGGTAGCTTCATCCATTGATGAAATGTAAATAATGAAAATTAAATACAAAGAAATATTACTTAACTTTTCTTTCAGCAGATAATTTGGTGGTTCAGCCCACCTGGGGGTGCAAAATATAGTCGTGTGTAAAAAGGTATAAAACTTTTCAACAAACTATAGATTTATTTTAACGTCTGCTAGCAGCTAAACTGTGTGGTGAGCTTGAATACTAACAGATATATAATTTTATATTATATAATTTTTATTTTATGTGAAAGGAGTTTTTGATTAACAATTGCAAAGTAATTAAAATTTGTTAAAGTGTAAATGTTAAAGAAGTGATTTTAATAATTTTTTTTTCTTAATTTATCAATTTTCATCAACTATAATAAAATAAAATCAGAATAAAACACATTTATATTGCAAAGAATTCAATGCACATAAATTTTAAAATCATGATTTCTATTATATGTATCATAATCAATTATTAATTTAACCATAATTATGCAGTTGAATATATGCTACTGTTTAGGAATTAATATAATTTATTGAACTGTAAGTTCATCTGTTATGCGTTTCGTAATGTCTTGTAAAAAATGCTTCATTCAACTTTGGTATATATTGTAGGTTTGATTTGTTTTATATCTTTCATTTGTTAGTGGGTGAATTAAATGCTTATTTGAAAATGTGATTGTAGTTTTCTGCAGTCACTTTATAGTATCTCAGTTATGAAATAGAGTGCATAAGAAAATGAACTTAATATTGCCTGATGTAAATCTATTTTAATGTGCAATAAAAGATGTTTATTGCTATAAAATTAGTATCTGATCAATATTAGCACATTTTAATCTTGAAAATATGTTTCTTTATGTTTTTATTTTAATAGTTAGATGATATTGATCGAAATAATATATCCTATGTCTTAATAAAAATACTCAAGTTTTAATTGAAAAATACATTTTTTTAAATGGGACTTGTATTGAGAATGTATTAATGGTATTATAAAATTATTTAAATGTACTGTGATATATATTTGAAATACTAATGCAAAGTGTTATATGGTAGAAGGTTTGGGGTTAAAAGTATACAACAGTTGAATTTTAGATAAAGTTCTGGTAGTAGATTTGCTTTTTTTTGTAGATTACAGTGCATGTGCTTGTTGTTTTCAAGAAGGTGAGTTATTCTTTTTTTTTTTGTAATTTTTAAAATTTTTGTTTGTTTTTGTGCTTTTCTTTCTTTTATCTCGTTTTTGTGTAAGTTGAATGAAGCATCGACACTTTGAATGTTTTTATTACTTTTATTATTTAATTGAAAAGTATTTTTTTAATGTCTATTTTTTAAAACATGAATTTGTTGTATAATGCAGTATAATCTCTAAAAATACTTGAATTCTTTAAAATGAGAGGTAGTTTTGGTTAATAAAAAACTATAAAAAAAATGAATGTAAAAACATTAACAGAATTGAAATGCATTTTGAAATATAAATAAATTGAACTTTTTATTTTTTATATTAAATTTTACAAAATAAATTTAATTTTAAGGAAGTTAAATATGTTGAAGTTGTAAATTTTAAAAGTATTCTTTTTTGTTTGTAACCTTGTTAAATAAATCTTAATGAAAAATATAGATATATTTGAAATTAAACTCTCCTTGTATGATCTGTTTATCTTTTCTGGCCATATGAGTAATCCATTGTTTTTGCACTGCCTGACAAGTCATAGAAAATTGTTTTATTCCTCCTTCAATGTAATAATGTAAGCTGTCTATACAAAGCAGTACATTTTTTGTAGTTTGAATTATTTAATATGTTTGATACTTTATTTTCATGTTCTGTATTAAGTTTTATACAATTATACATAGCTTTGGATGTTTAAATGAGTTGCTTTTAATGATTTTTCAGTAATCCCATATTTTTGATGATTTGGCAGAGTTTTTGTTTAATATCTACCTTATTATCGAAGAGTATTGTATATATTTATGTAATTTTTTTATTATTTGTTACAAAATTAAGAAGTAACTTTTTGAGATTTGCTGCAAGTACATACATTTTGTAAAATAATTAATCCTGTGGTCAGTTATTTTTTGAATGAATTTTATAAGATTTAAAGTGCATAGTTATTAAAATTTTTTTTCATTGTGTGTTGCATTTTATAAGCAGTTTAATTTTAATATTCACGAGTATCATTATGTTATTATTAAATGAATTTGAGGTTTTGGTAGAAACAAAAAAATTGAATTAGTTTTCTTCAATTTTTTAAAAAGTAAATCTGTAACTTTATATTAATAATTTGTTAAATATTTTTTGTTAGATTGTGTGTTAATAAATCTACTTTTGTTGAATCTTTCAGCTGTGGAGAAACATCTTCCTTTCTGTTGCCAGTTTAGTAATTTGTATGCAGCTCAGGTGTTTCATCAATGATATTCAACGGAAAATTTTACGTCACAAAAATTACCTCAGAGTGTCACGACATTTGGAAAACAAGTGAGCTATTAATTTCTTACAAAAAAAATTATGTTTCATTCAAACTGTGTTTATGCTTATATAATGAAGAGATTTTCCAAAATTCAGGTATACTAATATTTAATTATAAAATTTGAAATCTTGTTTTTATGAGAAGAATTATTTTTCAACTTATAAGATATAATTGGCATTAAAACTTATCCTGACCAAAATCGTAAATCTAAAGTAAATTAACAGCAATATAACACAATTCTAATTACATGTATAAGTATATGAACAGAAAATTTATAAGTCACAAGTTGGTGCCCTTCATAGTGTAAAATTGCTCCTTGCTGCTTCCATGAATGTTTTAATTGAAAAAGTACTTTTTTATAAGTTGGAAGTATTTTTTTAATATATTTTTCTGTAAAATGTATTGTAATATGTATTGGTTTTATCTCATGATAGCCATGTTAGAATTAATACTTGTAAGTTGTTCATATAAATATAAATTAATATGTGATCTAAAGTTGTTTTTCCTATTTGACTAAAAATTTATTCTTTTTTTTTTTTTTAAAAAAAATAATTGAAAATAAATATATTGTACAAGCAGTGAAATGAAATTCATGAACAAAGTTAATAAAGTATAAAATTTTTGAAGACTTTTTTTTTGTATAAATAATCAAACTGTGTTTTGAAGAAAAATGTTTTGGATTCACTTGAAAACAATCATTTTGAATTATTATCTTTGTTTTAGTTTCCCATTAGCTACTAAAGAAGAACTAGAAACTAATTCTGATGATTGTGCCATCTGTTGGGATAGAATGGAATCTGCTAGGAAATTACCATGTGGCCATCTCTTTCACACGTGAGTGCAAAAAATTATTTTTCTATTTGGTGTTTCAAAATCAGTATTTTATATTTTAAGATTTATATAGATTTGAGTAAAAAACCAGAGACTTTTCATGTTTTAATATTTCAATATCTTCTAATCTTTTGCATTTAGCTTTGTATATATAAATACATAGTCAAAAGTAAAACATTTTTTGAAGATTGAAACAGATATTTTTAGGAGAATCATTTTTCTGTAATAATAGTTGGGCTAATTAAGAAATATTTCTTGAGATATTTTTTTTTATAAATTTGTAAATTTATATTTAAGATGTGAGTATTGGATTATTATTATATTATTCCTGTTGAATGCTCATTTTAAAATTTTGTATGTTATATGAAGAATAATATATATTATTCATATGACAGTTTCTTTTGCAAAACTATTCACTAAAGAATAAATTTTTTCTAAAAATATTATGTCCTTTTTTTTTTGAAAAATATTTACATTTTATATTAAATAAATTATAAATGCATTTTAAAGTCTTAATGTTTTGGTACTTGAACTATATTTGAATTTCCTGAAAATATTTGTTCTTTAAATTCCTCTTTAAAGCAATCTTGATTATTTTAAAATGCATCAATGTCAATAGACTGATTTTTGGCTTATTATATTATTTTATTTTGTATTTAATATAAAATTTTATTGAATTATTTTTAGCTCTTGTTTACATTCATGGCTTGAACAAGTGACAAATTGTCCAACCTGTCGTACATCACTTGTGCCAAAACAAAATACAACCTCTGATGGAAATCCTCTTGTACAAGATCCTCGCCAGCCAACACAAACAACAAATCACTTCTTTCATTTCGATGGTAAGTTTTTCAAAACAATTTAATTCAGGTAAGATAAAGGTAATAAATAAAAGTATAATTCCCCCCCCCCACAAACAACAAACAACTCAAAACAAAACAACCAACCCAAAACAAACAAATAAACCTAAAACAAAACAATTTACTTAATATTAAAGAAACTTTCTTTTTTTTTCAATATAAAAAATATCTAAAAATTATATTTAAATTCAAAATTGTGCGAGAACAATATATATTAATGACTTGTTTCTCTGATTGCATCAGTCTTTTTCATAGATAAAAAAAGTTCCATAAATTTGCTTTTGTATCTTTTTTTTGTAAAATAAATTTTTAACTTGAATTGAAAAATTATGTGTCAAGGGAATATTACGTTAAAAAAACTAATCCAGGTATAGTAAATAGGTTGAATCATATAATACTGTGACATTTCTAGGCTAGATCAATTTAGAAAGTTGTTAAATTATTCTGAATTTATTTAATTTTGTTTAAGGAATATATCAATAAGTAAAGTGTTTCAATGCAGTTTTTTTCTTATTATTATTTTGGAAACATATTTTCATGAAATTAGTCTTTATGTTTCTTATTTCAAATCTTGAAATTGTTATGCTTTGCTACTGAGAATCATACTTAGGCCTAAAATTCAACATTTCACTAATTTTTACAGTTTTAATTTATCTTGTTTTCAATAACATGTTTCTGTACTAAGTTAATATTGTTTTTACTTTAATTCGATATTTTTTTTCATAAAAAATTAACAATGCCAGTATTAAAAAAAATTATTTTTGTTTTAATATCATTATTTTTTTCAGTTTTTAACTCCAAGATTTACTACAGCAGTCAAAATGACTGGATTTACAATTTTATTTTAAAATTGATACTTAATCTTGATTTTTTTTTATTTTCAAATACAGTATTTTTAGCTATAATTAAATAAGTAATATTAGATGGTTGGCTTTATTTTTTTATTTGAAATCAAAGTTTTTGATTTTCAACTTTACTTATACCGAATCAGTCAAAATGACTGGTGCATTTTTCTATGTGGTGATATCAGTTTTGCGTAATTATAATAATAAATACTGCATAATTGTAGTATGATAAAAAATATTATATGAATGATAATGACAGAATGTGTAATAATGGTAAAATTCTTGATTATAAGACAATACGTTTTAAATTTTCAGTTGTTGATTGAGTTTTCAGGGGTATTATTGGTGTGAAATTTTGATGAGAATATTAGAAACATTTTTTTGGATACTGAAGTATTCAAAACTGTATTCTTTGGAAAGAAAACTAAATACAAGGTGAAATAATTATCTTATAATTAGTTTCAATTTATTTTTATAATTTTTTTCAGGCCCCAAAAATGACAAAATGAAACAAATCCTTGGTCTTCTATTATACTGTATAGTATAAAAATAATACATATGTCATTTTGTGCTGGATCTGGAATTATATGAATTTTTTTATAAAATAAAGGGAATTTAAATGTTGTGTTTTAATTAACTAATGAAGGAAAATATAATTAATATATTACAATTATTCTAAAAGAAGTAATTTATCATTTTTAAAAATATATGTAAGGACTGGAAATCCAACTAACTATTTTTTCTAAGATCAGTCATTTTGATTGGTGTCAGTAGAAATAGGTATAGTTAAATTGCTGGTATATCTAGTGTTAATAATTATATGTTAATTAACTATTTTTTTCAGGCTCCCGTTATGTTAGCTGGCTCCCTAGTTTCTCTGTTGAAGTTAGTCATACCAGTTTACTGGGTGAAAGACCAACTGTGATTCCTGCACGTCCTTCCCAGTTGGACAGCATGGTGAATTTATAATTGTTTATTTTGATTTATTGTGATTGTCATGCATTTGTCACCTTGATTGCAATGATTTTCATTTATGTCTTTTGAAAATATGATTTGACTGCAAAGTTATTACTGCGAACTAGAAGATTTAAGGGACTAGTGATGCAATATGTAAATATGATATTTGTGAAAATCAAATTTAAAAGTAGGCAAGGAAACTGCTTGATTTACTTTTAATTATACAGGAAATAATTAATTTGTTTTTATCCTTCGTTTGATGAAATATATTGTACAAAAATATATGTTTATGGTTTTTAATTAATATGGGTTTTGTTTGAAATATCGTATTGTTTTAATCATCATATTTTCCTGTTTGTTTGCTTAAATATTTGTGATTGAATTTCCTCTTATTTCATCAGTCAGTTGAGATAAGGCTTATAATAACAGTCATTGTTTCAAAATTAATTAATAAATAGTTTTCAAAATCAATACTTTTGTTTTTCTGATTTACCTTTAAATGTAAAAGAAGTCTCATTTCAATCAAATAACTAGATTAATGAAATTCTATGCAAGACTAAATGAATGAAGTTGTTGGTATGGTACAGTACATTTAGATATTTTGAGAGTAATATTTGTTCTGAATAAAGAGTAAAATTCTGTACATATGGGGTGGCATAAACTATTATATTTTTATTTGCTATAAAATTCAAAATTTTGTTAAATTTGGGTTAGTTGCTATTTATTTTAATGAATTCTAGTTTGTAACTTTTATGCTAGAGTAATTACTGTAAACAACTTTTTCCTTTTGCTTTATGTAACATTTAAAATTTTTTCAAGGTTCACCAAGTTCTCCAAATGTTTCCACACATGCCTTATTCATTAATCCTAGAAGATCTTTTGATTACGCATTCTGTGGAACAAACTGTTGAAAATATTCTTGAAGAAAGGCTTATAGCTCCAACTGTAAGCAATTTTACTTATTATTCTCAATAATATTGCATGCATAGTTAGTTAATCCTTCTTATTATTTTAATTATATCCCATTAGGCTATAGTAGCTAATTTTTTAGTATTCTACTTTTTACTATCTGCATTTCTTCCCAGAAAAACACAATATTTCACCTTATCAAAAATATACCTTTTTCTTTTTAAACATAATTTAAGTTTCAATTTCATTCTAAAACTTCTGTATATGTGTGTGTTACTTGTTTACATATTTATATCTGAAAAATATATTTCATGTCACTAGTATGGGATTTTTTTTCCTAATACATATTGAAGTATTTGGTAAGTTTCATTCTATATGTTGCCTTATATTTCATAAAATTAAGCTCTCAAAAATGAATTAGGCTTAAACATTAATTTTGAACCTTTCTTAATTTTTTTCCAGTCATGGAGACGTATTAGAATTTTTATTCTTAATCTTTAAAAAAAAACAAACCTTTGCTTATATATTAATATTAAATAAAGATTCAGAATATTCCTTCATTTTTTAAAATCAATTAATTATATCAAAAGAATGTTTTAAGTAAAAAAAGAAGGAAAAGCAGAAAAAACAGAATTGAAAGATTTTAAAACAGAAAATTTTTAATATTTTTTTCTTGCATTGCTGTAGTTTTTGCCAACAAAATGCTTTTCCTAGTGGCCTTGTGCACTTATATAACATCACTTTTTTTTTCTTCCCTTTCACAGACTACTACTGCATTCCCACCTTCACTTCCCACACATAATCCTGAAGCTTTGATGTATAGCACCTCTTTTCTAAGCTGGGCCTTAGTGAGTTGTTCTGTGTTATGTAGATTGTTGTATAAGAAGGAAAAAGAATTAATTCATTATTCTTTCTAGTCATTAATTTTTTGTCTGATATTTCAAACAAAGCTTTGTTTGATTGGTTAAACATTTTTTTAAAAATGTGTGTTTTTTTTATCAGTTTAGCAACAATAAAAGTTTAAGGTTAATTCTTTTTATCAACTGCTTTTTTTTGCATCAAGATTTAATAACAATAAGATGGGAATAGTAAAAAGATATTTAAAGAGAAATGCGTAATATATTGTTTTATTATGATGGTAGCAGGTAACATGGTCTATGAATATCAGAAGAATGTATGTACTAATTAGTTGGAGTATCATTGTAAAGCTAGATGTAGAGATTTTCTGTTTGTTAGCTTTTAAATAACTTTGAAAGCTAAAAAGAAACATCTAATTCTTATGTAAATGTTTTAAAAAACTATGTAAATTATATTCAAATGCAATTTGTTCAGTACCTCTGCTATTCCTCTGTTCATTCCTACTAATCTCTGTGGAACATCCTGTCCTTTATTGTCAGTGTTGACTTTAAATTTTGTTTCTTGATTGTCTTCTAAATTTGTGTTTTTATAAGTTTATTAATAGTTTGCCTACTAAGGATTAACTATTGATAAATTAATATGTTTAAAATATTTTTAAATGCAAGCATTTTCTCCTAAAATGTATTTTTTTTGACAGGGAAAACTTGTCAAAAGTTTTTTTTTCTTTTTTCAAATTTTTATCCTTTTTAGACTCTTGATTTTTGACCTTAGGAAGTAGGTAATTTCCAAGTATATGTGTAAATAAATTTATTGGAAGTATGTTTTTCAAAATTACTTGTGATAGAGCCTATTTTTAGATGAAAAATATTTAAATTGGAATTTATTTATATTGAAAATAAGATATTTTTACTAATGAAATCTAAAGTGATTAGTTTGAAAATAAAAGAAAGAGCTTTGTTGATTACTCAGCTTAGTCTTTAAACTAATTCAAATCTAAACAGATGCTATTTGAAATTGTATCTTACGCAGATATTTTTCAAATTGTAACCATTAAAATTATTAAATAGTAAGTTTCTCTATGATGGCATAGATACTTTTTGATAAAAAAAAAAGGCTATGCATATTACTATTATTTCAATATCCTCAGTTATGCTGTGGGTAGTCTAATGGTTAGATTTCAAGTTATGTTGTAAATGTGCTGTGTCAAATCCTATATCTTCCAAAGATCATCATATGTAATAAGGAAGGCATTTTGATATGAAATAAAAGTGACCTTTTGAATTATTTATTACATTTTAACTTTGCAAAATATTTTTATAAAGTACAAAGTTTGTATTTTGTAAAATCAAAGTGGATTCTTTGGAGTGTCAAAATTATTAAATTTTCCTTGTTTTTTGTGTATTTTTTTCTTGATAATAATCATAATTGTTCTGATGGCTATCTTAAAGGTTACTTAAAAGACAAGAAATTAAAAGCAAAATCAAATTAAAAAAATAAAGAGTTAATTTTATTAGATTATCTATTCTCTTCAGTTATTGCAATGCATTATTCCTAAGATTCTTAAATATGATTGGCAAGAAGAAAAAATGTAATTTTGTTTGATTTTGAAATTCTTGATCTTATTATTATATTTTTAAAAGTTTTTAAAAAATGAAAGGGAAAGGGCCTCAGAACTTAAAAATGACCTTAAAAAGTAGCAGACTATGTCACAAATCTTCATTGTCATGATTTGAATTTATGTACATATTAAAGCATCAGTTCTAAGATTTATATACTATAAAAATCAAGCTTTATGGTATTACCTTTGATTTGAAATAGTTAAATAATTTATTTTACATAATATTATTTTGTTTTTTGGAATATTTTCATATTACTTAATACTAATATAAATATTAAAAGTTTTTAAATCCCTTACATAAATTCCGAATGTAATTATTCTGTCTGACTAGAGGGGCAACAGAGCCATGCCTTCAACAGGCCACTCCCATCATCCTGCTCCACTGACAGGTAGAACTCCTGATGCACTTCACTTGAGAGAAGCTGCTGCTGCTCGGGATGGAGGTGAAAGCTCGGATTCTGGAATGTCTGACAACACAGTCAGGACAGAAGAATCCACTATAGTAACTGGGGGAGATGGTTGTCGTTTTTCTAAAAACTCTCAAGAGAGGCAAAACATGTTGTCTTGTAGGAAAGAAGAGTTGCTTAAGAAAGCTAGGAGGTAAATGATCATGGGTTTCAGTTATTTTTAAGAATTTAAATCGCACTGTGCAGAAATATTTTTGTTGATTTTGGAAATTTGGTTATGTGAAGCATAAAAATAGAAAGAATCTGAGTCTATACAATAAAACTTTTTTATAACAATATTGATTTTTGAATTTGAAGTGTACCAAGTAAGTTATTTTAGATCTAATATGTAATGTTATGCAAGTAAACTTGAATTAAAGTTGTGATCATTGTTTGAAATAAAACTACTAAAGATTTTAATTATAATATATATATATATAACACATGGATCAATAAGTTCCGAGACTAACCCAGAGATGGCGCTCGTAGTAAACCAGTAACCAGGTCTTTCTAGAGTACTAACCTTTGCTTGAAATGTGTCAAAATTTTAAGTCGATCGGACCAGAAACAGCTGAGTTATCGAGGTTGGAGTAAAGTCGTTTTGTAGTTTGTTTAATAAATGGAAAAAACCGAGTTTCGTGTTCTGATAAAACATTGTTTTTTAATGGGTAAAAACACTGTGCAAGCGAAACAATGGATTGAA
>BMAW01042858.1:161022-177646 GCA_019974015.1 Nephila pilipes | reverse complement strand
CATTCATTATTTTCTGCTCTTTCAGATGCACTTTATTGCATTCAAATGGATCAAATAGTAAGGATGTGAGAATTAAAATCGAAATTCCAAGGGATTAACAATACGTTCATGAAATCAAAATGGCGGGTAGACGGGAGCCTTAAGAATATATTTTAAGAAAACTGATCATAATGAATAGGAATTGCTCCCATGCTGACAGGGACAGGCAATAGAATTATATGCTTTGCAGTAATCACTGCGTTGGAAATTTCTTTGTTTTCTTATTGTCTTAAGCAAAATATTTTTTTCGCATGCTATTTGAGCAGGTTCTTTTAAAATTGAGATTATTACGAGATTATTATCGTCAATTTAGGCAAAGCCTTTCAAATTCAATCGAGATTAATAATAGGCCTTTCCAACCAAAATACTTAGTGGGCCGCTTTGGAAATGTATTTGATTCTGGCGGGCTACATTGTGTATAAATATATGATGAATTCTATTTATCACCTTTTAATTTTGGTACTTTTAACGCCAGTCCAAAATAATTCCATTCCATTTTTCCCCTTCTTTCTCCAATAACATATAATCACTATATTTTGTTTCGTAAAGTCATTCCATGTTGTATTCTTAAAATACAATGACAAATTAAACACATTAATTTGAGGTTTTGATTAATAAAATAGTGCTCCGCTATGCATTGTCTGGTTTCATAAACACTTTTTTTTCTTTGCACTCATATTGAAAATTTAAAATTTTCTAAAAATGAACTTTAATTTTTATTTTATAAGTTTATATTACCTCTTAGTACTTGTATGAAATCTAATTAAAAAAAAACTATTCTGAAATCTCAACACAACACTGGTACTAAATTATTAACTTCAAATGACACAAAATAGCCAGTCCATCTCGATCCTTACGCTTCTGGGTCGAATATTTTAGGCTTGTCACACACGGACTGGCTGATGCTCCCTGCCGCGATCCTCCCGTTGCATAACCGCCCTGCGTCTAGCAATACACTCGCGCTCTCTCCGTAGGTTTGCTGGTGACGGATATTTTGCACCTCCCACTCAAGACGGCCTGCGACCTTTTTAAAATGAATGCGACTTTTCGATTGATTCTGAACAAGAATATAGAAGAAAAATTGTAACGATAGTTGAGTCACATTATTGAGTTATTCCCATAGTAATGGGATATGATACGAACAACAAATGGTGGAATGTTCTTTGGTACTTATACGAGGGTCATTCAATATTTAAACAGACAAATAACTTTACGGCAAAAATGGTTAATTAAATTAATGCAATTCTTTATTTACTTTCCCACGTATTCCCTTCCAACTTCTCTGCACTGGTTTCATCCTTTTAGGATTCTTCTTATACTTTCAGCGAATAATTTTTTACCTTGATCTCGAAGTCAATTTTATACTTTTATCTTTACCTCTTCGTCGTTGTTGAACTTGATGTCACGCAAAACTTCTTTTATCTGACCAAACAGATAAAACTCCAAGGTCAGAGATGTAAGAAGAATGAAATAGAAGCTCCCAACCATTTTGCATACAGTAGCAGAAAATCGCACCATGAATACTCGGCTCGTCGGTGACGCTTTTGCGACAACTTTTAAATTTTTCTCACTACGTAAAAACTCGCACTGTTCTTGCAACTACTGCCGAATTCTGAGTTCGTTCGAAAGGATATTTCTGACGGTTTTATACATTCCGAAAGTAAAACTCAGATCACGGATCGTTGTTTTTGAAAAGTACTTCCTTCGAGCATGTACACGATTGTAACTAAGACTTCAGAGGTTATGTTTATTTAGATATACATCAAAACACTGGATAGCAGTTTTCGTAAGTAACTAACATAATTTATACGAAAGTTTCGATTGCCTGCATTAAGAGTTTCCTTCACAAAAAAAATGTTTGTCTGTTTTTAGTATTGAATGACTCTCGTTTGTACAATAAAAGTTAAAATTTTTGTTCCGGACGGGCAGAGAGTTGCCATCCCTGATTAATAACATAGTAATTTTGTGACACATAGAATGAAACACAAACTAAGTTCACGACAATAACAACATTTATTGCAAAACCGAAATACAATCATTTTACAAAACATTTTTAATGGGCTGTGGATGACATTTCCAATGGTTTGTGATAACGTGATTATATTTTCTAATTCCAACTAAATTGTTAAAAATACCTTTGTAGGGGTTTGTACTTAATACACATCCCTGTAAGCTCCTATAACTGATTAGCCAGTTTTTATCACACCAGGTATATACTGATTGGCTAGACTTAAGAATATGGTACGAACGCCAACTGGCGAGAATAATCGTTCTCGATCGTCTCGCCTTGAATTCTTTAGACTCATGTGTCTTCATAACGATATAGATCGACCACGGTAAGAAGAATCCTGGTTTGGTCTTCTCGACTAATGAGTTCATTTACTTACAAAGAGAAGCGAAGAACACTCTATTACGGCTGCAAAATATGGAATTGCCGTTCGGCGCTTTTTTCTTGAATATTGATTAAGATGAGTAACAGGTTACATTCTTATTTCATGCATACTGAAGATGAGATAGTAGAAAAGTCGTATGCCTCATGACTTTGACGGAGCCAAAGTTCTTCTCGTGGTGGTCGATCTACATCCCTGTCCAAAATGACGATGGAATTTTAAGTCGCAATATTTTGGCGATATTTAAGTACCATGTTCTTCAAGCCTGACCGACTGATTAATCTAAAAACATTTACTTTTAATATATATATTTTTAGGAAATCTTTTTACAAAGTTTTGATTCTTTCAATAAACTTTTTACAATCCAAGTATAATAATCTTATTTTCAACAATACTTCATTATTTTCTGTACATAGTAAATTTTTTATATAATATTTTTAGCAACATTTTTCTTATAATACTGTACAATATCTATATACTCTGAATACGATAATACAGTTCTAAATGACTTTATTGGGCTTGAATTTATTTCAAAGGGAAGATTTATTTCTAATAAAATTAATCACTCTTTTAACTTTGAAATTTCTGAACTTTTAAAAATCATAGAAGTTCTAAATATTTTTAGGAAACGATACAAAAAAAAATTCAAACTAAATATAATAAGTATTTTTTAGAATAAAATAATGCACATAAAATGAATGGAATTGCAGTTTTAACATTTCAACTTGAGAAAAGTAATAAAAATTTTCTTTTCTATACTTTGTTAAAATTAGACTTAAAAATGTGTTTTTAGAAGAAAAATCACAGGCAATTTTTTATTTCTTTTTCGTCTTTATAATTTACGGCAGATGATTTTATCATATGTATTTGTTAAAGTAAATGCATCATGTCATTAAGTTTATGCCTTATTATGTTAGACTAAGAATTTATATAAAACTTCCGATCTATCTAAAAATATAAAAAGCTGAAATGTGAATTCTTTTGAGCAAATGTTTGCTTTAATACCATTTCTAGGATATTTTAGAGAACCTTTCTAGAATCAAATTTCTCAACCAGTACATTTTATAATTTCATCTTATTTCTGTACATTATATACCATCCGCTAATCGAAAAAAAAAATTTTTTTTCTTAATAAATTAACGACTTCTATTTATATTTTTGGTGGAAAATACAGGGACTTCTAGCACACGAGATATTTCTTCATGTAATTGAGGAATTTATATCACATATTTTAATTATTAGCTTTCAAACTAGAAAACTAAAAATAAATAAATAAAAACATTATGAAAACGATTTAGTTTATCATTTAAAGGACAAAAAGTCACGATAGATAATGCTATATAAGGACAAATATCTACGATCACAAGAATACAATTACATCAATCACAAAGAGTACAAGCACATGAATCACAATGATACAAGCACCACAAATGTAATCAATAAGCAGTTTTCATTTCCTGTCACATCAGGAAATGATAAAAAATTTGCAAAAGTTCCCAAGAAACTCTCTTTCAGGGTATGATAAATCAACTTTTCTAGAATATATATATATATACATAGCATAATTTTCTTATCGTTTCGGTATTTATTTAGATAAACTTAATTCGACTTTATGGAACATAAACGAATTCTAAATAAGTGCCTTTTAACTTCAAGACACAAGGTAGCTTTTATATAGTCAACGGTTTTTGTTCTGAGCTCACAAGCGAGAATTATCAGTTTAGAATGTTAAATTACATAAAATAATTAATAAGGAATTTATATAAATTCTTTAAAGTTTGTTCTCATACATAGATATCTTATTTATATTCTTTTTCTCTTTTGAATAGTAAGCACTAGAGCTGGTATAGAGTAATTACTTGAAATATGAATTACCATAATCCTAATAGAGCACCTAAAAGTTGACCACTATCTTAAGTTGAAATGACATGTTTGTTCAGGGTTAAGGTCATGAATTTATCAGTCATGGATGTGATCAAGTGGAACCTTGAGTCCACTACAGATCAGTATTGCGGAATAATTAGAGTTGCTGCATTTAAAATTGAGCTTGACCTTTGAGTCCTTCCGTAGGGTGATTTGTAAGAGGTATTAAGCACAAATGTTCCTCGTTGCTTTTTATTGTGGTTCAAAATTGCGAGATCTAATTGCCAATAGTTCTTGAGAAACTCTACAGCTAAGTTAATTCAAAGCTACTCAATTAAATCTAAGTTGATATTTAAGTTCTTATATGGATCTGCTCAACAGAAAATCAACTTCGTGGCCATCTTTGAAAAATGTATCTGTAACTCACAATAATTAATACTACTTTATTGCAACAATTACACTA
Organism: Nephila pilipes; assembly: GCA_019974015.1. Lineage (NCBI taxonomy): Eukaryota > Metazoa > Arthropoda > Arachnida > Araneae > Nephilidae > Nephila > Nephila pilipes. The sequence goes on along the minus strand of BMAW01042858.1, from coordinate 172,891 downwards.
TTAATTATTGTGATTATCAAAGTTAACTTATTACTAACAGAACTACTGCAACTTGGTCATTTAAATCTATTCTACACCAAGATAAAAAGAACGAACATATTTTGGTGTATTTTTTTTATTTAAAATTCTTTTCCAGCGTGCTTAGTAATTGCTAAGCTTTAGATTACATATAACATGCTGTTGTTCATTAGGTGTTGGAATTTTTTTTTTCAGTGAAACCAATTGCTTTGCTTTATAAGCCTATTAACAGTTCTAAAATGTTCAGTTAAAGAATGAAAACTGACTTATTAAAATTACGTTAATCCTTACTAAAAATTGAGATTCACTTATAGTGTCATACCTATGACTTCAAATTCCAAGTAATGTAATGTAAAAATATCTAGTTTCTTTGCTAATCATCCCAAAATCATTTTCAATCACATGCTTATTTCTAACAAACAAAGGCTATGCGGAGTGCACAATTTGTAATTAAGGTGGTATTAGTTTCTTAAGTTTGCTAAGACTGTAAGCAAACTCCTGTGTTCCATAAGTTTGGTACACTAATATCAGAATTACATGTCAAGTAAACTATTTTATTATATTTTTTTATCACAGTAAAATACACCAATTTCCTCTCGTAAAAATGCTGTTTTCATCTGAAAAATTTCGCTTAATTTTCTACCATCTAGTTTCGATAAAGATGCATTGAATGCGAAATCTAAAAATCGATGAATAATCGTTAACACAAAATAATAATAATAAAATCTTAAGAATCCATATTTTTTTCTTGAATAATAATTTACCAGATACATAATAACTGCACAAATTAATAGGCTTGGCATGAATATTTTTTTTGTACCATAAAAACAGGATATTTAATGTTAAGCACACCAAACAAGGCAGCGTACTAACAGCGTAGTAGGTATTTGTTTCTTACATTCTCTTAATTACTTATTGGTGAGGAAAACTGTGTTTTTTTTTCAATATGAGGCTAAATATATTTCATTAGCTTATGTCGTGGTTCAATATCAGTAAAATTATGCTTTATTAGAAATTTTAAGAATTAGGTTTCAATACTTTTAGCAAAATTTTTGTAGCATGTTGTTATGTTGACTTGGCTACAAAGATATTCATTGTGAGTCTCAAGAGGCCCGAGAGTTAGACATGCTTATTCTAGAATGAAGTAAGAGTTCGCAAGTGAATCAGTACAGAAGAGTTGCTTTAACCATTTAACAGTCTACCCCGAGCGTCACACGGGCAAGCAGGTCTGTTCATATACTGACTATTCCAAGCGACACTCGAATATATGTCCGTACGATAATGCGAGCATTTTATTGCATAATTTTTAATTAAGAACATCGATATTAGCTGGCACCACTTGCTGAAGGGTGTTTCTAATGAATCGATGTGATAAATCTTTCACTTTTTTTTGAAATTTTATTTATTATTGCCCAAACGTACGAATCTGGGGATGATATTGACGAGGAATTCTTATTTAGCGAAAAAGAAAGGAGGACAGGGGACCTGAAATCGATTTATTAAAATATTCGAGTGACGAATCTCATTCTAAGAATAAAGATTTCAGACCATTTAGAGAATTCACTGAAGCAAATTTGGATAGCGTATAACTTCAGCTCCTCCAATATTTCCGTTTACCAACACACCTGGTGCAAACTTACCTATTAGGCAATGTATTTTGTAAGGTTATCTTTCAAAATAATAATAATAATAATAATAAAAAAAAAAAAACCCGAAACAAGTTTGGTCCACGTAAAGAATTGGTATGTTAAGTGGTTAAATTAACTCTTCCAGCTACCCGCATTGTTGTCCGATAAAAATCCACGAAATAAAGTCAACATGTCTCGCAATTTTGAACCATGGTCAGATGACGAAGTCGATACCTGAACAAGTACCTAACTTTTCAAGCAGTAGCTTTGCTTCCAGATTATTGTACCCCTTTGGATGGTGAACTTAAAAGAGGTTCTAATGTATGTCAAGTACCATTTCTCTAAGACACATTAAAATTTTTTGATGACTCAAATTTTTAAAAAATAAAACATCTGAACATCAGCCTTTTTTACAGCGTTGTGATTTTCTTTATTTTTTTTCCTTACTAAAATATTTTTTATATATATTCAGGACTTGATTGCTTTTTCTCCGATGAATTTTTCCCTTTTGAAGACAAAATGAAAAGTTAGTAATATTTATATAAGCTTTATTTTTTCTTTCCCAATGAAATATTCTTAAACTGAGAGATTATTTGTCATGTGAAAAATTGGTGCTCCTTAAGTTTTAGTTGGCTGTAATTTAACCATTGTTTCCTTTTCTAAAGTTTCCTTCAAAATGAAAAATTAGCTCTCATGAAATTAGTATAATATATTAAAGAGGATATCTAGTAGAAGTAATAAGTCAGTTTTTGTTAGACTTATAAATACGCATATAATAATTAACAAGTCCATTTATAATTAAAAAGACACAGTGTTAATGTTGCATTATAAGACTTATTTTTTTGCAGAATTTAAATCTATTGCCCTCTATGAATTAATAATCAGAAAAACAAGATTAAAAATTTTCTGTTAACGAACTAAATTATTCTCTATTGCTAAATGCATAATATGCAGGAAGCAGAAAGAAATTCAAAACATTGTTTTAAATTAATTGTTCGAACTTATAAAAGTTTATGCACATAGATATAACACTATCATACCCTATTCAAAAATAAGTTATATATAATTATACACCCCTGTAAAACGTAATTTTCTTCAAAAATTTGTTTTAGCTTTTGAAAACTCAATAGAGCATATCAAATATACGAGTGGGGTATTATTTCGAGCAGAACTTATGTAACATGTTAATTAAAGAAAATTCTACAATAATTTTCTTATCGCAAATATCTGTGATATTTAATAAATACTGCACTGCGATTATGTATACAATTAAATATAAAATAGTGATCTTAACATTCATATTTCTACATTTCTAAGTTTATAAATTAGTCAATCTTTTAGAATTTTTCCACTTCTCATAGTTAAATTCATTCAGTGGGATTTTAAACTTCGTTTCCATGTATATATTACATAAACTTAAAATACATACAATAGTAGCTCCGTTTATATTTTAGTTTGAAATAGCAAACTAGATATTTATATTAACATAAAAAAGTGTTTTCCAGTTTATCTAGAAATTTAATCCAATCAGCAATTTCTTGGCTTTCCAACAGTTTAAAATATTTAGCCCATTGCATTTTATTTAAATGGGAAAATGGTGCCAGTTAGGAGACATACAAAGGATTGGTTTATATTGTAAAGAAACATTTAATATGAAAGGCATTACTAATATAAATGAAACTATGTGTAATAAATTTTCTTACTAATTACCTCACCTTAATTTGTATCCTGTTAATAACACAACTAGGTCCAGTAGATATTCTAACGATATTTGCTTGTTAATTACAGTGACCTTAATAATGAAAGCTCATGTCAAATCATTATTCGTTTATGAAAGATGTTATTCGATACCTTAAATGCAAAAATTGTTACATCATAATCTAACGCAAGGGCTTATAGAATCTTAGTAAATTATTAATAGAGTTGGCATCATTTTAACTGGACATAAAAGTAAAGGATTCTTGTTCGGATAGTAGAATTTTCGGTTAAGCTAAATTTTTGGCTTATTGAAATAATAAAGATACCTGCGCATGCGAATCAATAATAATATGTAAATAAAATATGTCCCTCCCCGCTCACCATGCTTCATTGAGTGGGTCATTTAACAGAAATTGTAGACTAAAGATAAACTACTTGCGGCAAGTGTATTATGGGTAACTTCTTCCCACGAATAGGCTAGTTAAAACAAATTGGTTAAACTTGTTGGAATGAAGCCAGTTAATAAGGCTTCTACTGTGTACATCTAAGTCCTCAATAATTAAAATTCTACTATTCAAAACGAAAGTGGCATTCATTGCAATACTGTGCAATTTACTACTAAAAACGGAATAGCTCACCGAGAAAGACTAGCCATAATACTATTAAGAAAACTCTAGCAAGACCAAACTATAAAATACCAAAGAGCGAGTCGATAACACGATAAACAGTGTGCGTTAAACATGCAACGGTAAACGGACAGCACATACATTCAATCGAAACTGGAAATGCATAATCAGAAATACTGAGACTCAATCCGCCCTTTTGTCAGCTTAGTACGAGATCCAACAAGTAGAAAAATCTCCCATGCGATCTTTATCCGGATGTATTGCTGAATATACTGGAACGCCTTGAAAAGATTCCGGATGGTACAAATGCCAGATTATCATAGCCAGCCGAACTGCTGCCATTCGTCGAAGTTTCCGAATCTTCAACCTCTCTCTGGGGATGTGGCGATAATGGCAAGTCCTTGTTGGACGAGTTGGAGGACTGGCTGCTGCTTTGGTGAAAGAGTCCTCCGAGATACAATACTGACGATGTATTGGACAAGCAAGGAGAGCTTGGACTTTTCTCATCGTTATTATTCTTCACTACCTTCGGAATGTAGACAACAGACATACTTTCCGGTTCTTGCGTAGGAATCGGTGGCGAATGAATATCTTTGATAGATGAAGCGGCGGAATTCAGGCTGTCTTGATGGAAAAGGCTTCCAAGATATGGTATTGATGAATTGCTTGATATCCAGCTGCAATTGGCAGACTGTGAATTTTCATCATCGCTGTTATCAATGGTCAGCTTCTGAGTGCTGGTGCTGGAAGTTTCACTGGAGATGTCAGAACCCATTCCTTTTCGGTTTTCAAAAACCATTTCTTGGACATCCTCGTGCCGGTTTAAGTACTTGCCATTTTCCAGGTCCTCCTCCGAGTCTTCACTGAAAAGTGTTTGCGGCTGGCGTTGGTGTGGCGCGGAATGAGCAAAAACTTGTCTCACATTGATAGTCGGGCTGTCTTCAGAATCTAATTGCCGATAACTGCATGGATCAGATTTTGTTGGTGAGATCTTTTTAATAATATACGGGAAGTCAAAAGTCTTGTTATCTGACTTGAGAGGTTCTTGGGGAATCACTGGTATTCTCAAAATGCTGTCGCTCATAGAACGTGGTTTTAGTGAAGGATTCGGATTCAGCAATGACGGAGGTCGTTTCATTTTCTGCTTTCGAATGATACTTTTCGGAATTGCGAATGGAATGGGTTTGTAAGGACCAGTACTTCCTGTAATATTGGAGTCCTTTGATGTGGACATGCAAGGTGCGTTTGTGAATGAAGTTTTAGTCGAATTATTCGATTGTGGTTGAATGCGATGACAACTTTTTGGCAATACCTGTTGAAAAAAGAAGGTTAATTTAGCAATACTACATTTTTTCTAAAATATTTTATTAAATATAAAACTTGGCAATTTCTATTTAAATAAAACTAATTTTACTTTTTTTGCTGAAATATAGCGTGAAATAAGAAAACAAAGTTAATTCTATATTTTATTTTTAAAATAGTCATGATTTCGTAGATAAATATTTAAATTAATTATCGCACTATATTCTTAAAAATAATTAAAGAACGTAAGTAAACACATCAAAAACAATAATTAAAATATATCAGGAAAAGGAAGTGTATTTTACTTTTTTTAAGATGACCAGAAAAGAATGATTCATTTAAAAACTACACCAAAATTATAAAAGAACTTTCAAATTAGTGACAACAACTGACTATCATTTTCAAAATGCTCAATGATAATTCGAAATGTTAAGGTTTCACCCGTGAGAGATTTATTATTAGATTTATCTTCAGTTGATATCAACATATTACTGATTTCATTGATTAAAAAATGTTTAGAAATTTTTATAATTTTTTTGAAATCTTTGAAAGAAGCTTAGTCACTTGTTCAATGATTTGAAAACACTACTTAATTTAATAAATAAAAAAAATTGTTTGATCAATGCCTTTTTCATATCGTGGGCAGTTCAAAAAGTACCCGTATTAGGAATAACAATGGGATAACTCACTGTTCATTGATCATTTCCCTTTTTTTTTTTTTATGAAGTCCATGAATATGAAGCCCTTCGCCTCCAAAAAGTCATTGCCATACATTTTTCGGCTGATAAGACCTTCATCGCTATTTTTGGAACAGATTTACCGGAAGCAACTTATTACTTTAATGGTTATTTATGGTGCTGATCTATAACTTTCGAATAATTAGGCTCTGTATCCAAGAAAATATTTACAACACTAGCTGCTGTAGAATTAGGTACAGCTGCTTGTAACAAATATTGAAACTTGTCTCGTGTCTCTAATGTTTCACAAAGGGAAATTTCACTAACTGACTCCAAAATGCTAGGTACTTTTTTAAATCACCAACAATTCCTAATTTCGACTTTCGGTAATTTGAATATTTGTTCCTCAACGGCAATGTTTTTATAACTTATGAAAATATTTCCAACATTGTTTTATAAGTTATAGATAACAGCATTTCCTTCACTTCGAATCAATATCAAATATAACATCACTCTATAAATTTCTGCAGGTTCTAAATCCTCAAACTTTTCCTCACCGTTTTCAACTTGTAACAATTCATTAGAAATTTCATTTAGACAAGAAGTCGAATGCTCAAATTTATATTTCATTTGTGTTTTCAAACCGGAAACATTTTCAAATCTGACCTATCTTTTATTGGTTCTTCATCAATTTTGTTCGCGTAATCCTGAAACTTTTTCTTTCCTTTTTTAGCTGTTCCATATTGAACAATCTTTAACGTTCTTTCAAAATAATGAACCTCTAATCATTTTAACAACACAGGAGCCGACGTCGAAAATTGCCCTTATACTCCATTGACACTTAGATCGTATTTATAAACGTCCAACCATTTTACCAAGCCTTTTTTTAAACTTGCCATTGTCCCGCTCACTTATTTATAATCAAAGTAATTTCTGTACAATTCTGAGACATTTGATATGGTAGTTGATGTCTTTCATACCTTTATCTAATTTATATCCTGCATTATCTCTGGACGATAAAAAAATAATAACAGTACTTTAAATGATTATTAGGACACTGTTAAATTACTTGAAATTACTCAAACACTTACCTGCATTACAGTTCTGACTAATTTGGGCGTGTAAGACTTCTCTATCTCATCCGGTTGCTTCTGCAGATCTGCGACAGTTGCAGAGCTTTCTTGACGAGCTCTTGCAGCTTGAGCTCGAGCTTCATTTTCTTTGATTATATTCCTAAGAAGGAAATAAAATCTTTTGTTGTGAATGCAAATATCTAACACTAACATCACTGATATTCTATTTCAAAGTGCTCTGAACTGAATATATTTCTCGAGTACATAAAAATTATCTAACGTATCTTCGGTTTACAATGCTTATGTTCTTTATGAAAATTAATACAAATTAGCGAATTAGTAAGTTACTGTTTCTCAACTACGGATTTAGAAGCCACACGAGTGCTATTGACGATGGACCTTCTAATCATGAGCCATGGTCAAGTGACAAGGATACCTGAGCTGGCAACTTCCTCTACATATTTCTACTCTCTCCCAACGTGAGGATTTTGATACTTGACAAATGAAAGTGTATAAACCTCACTACACGAATTAAAAAATAGAGGATGACAATTATTTTTCAACAAAGGTTTTTTTTTTATTCAACCTGTGAAATCGTGACTTTTTTGAATAATTTATATAGAATAATTTATATAAACTGCTGTTTGTAGAAAATGCAACACCATGAAGGAATCATCAGAATCAAATGAAATTCGCAGCAAATGTCAATTATAGGATATTATGCAAATTAATAAAGTTTCAGAGCCATCGCGCGTGCGCGGCGCGCGCAGCGCCCTCTGAATTGATGCTGAAAGCGTATAAATAAAGTGCTGTAGCGGGACGTTGAAAAAAGTCTATGATTATTTGTTAGTGGCAAACGTTTAGTGAGACCTGAGTATGCCTCCACGACGGAAGAATAAGAAATTCAAGCAACTTACGGAGTTTGAACGAGGGAGGATAATCGGCCTTCGAGAAGGAGGATTTTCCTATCGCGCAATAGCAGCTCGTATGCAGCGGAACAGTTCCACAGTGATGCGAGTTTGGAAGCAGTGGACCGACGAGCACCGAACAACTCGAAAAACAGGCACTGGACGACAGAAGGTGACGTCAGAGGGCGATGATCGACACCTGCTCCGCATGGCGGTGAATGATCGCACAACTTCCTCCAGGCAGCTGGCAGCACGTTGGTCTACTGCTACAGGTGTACAATTGTCGGCTTCGTCAATTCGTCGTCGTCTGCTGCGCCGTGGATTGCGTGCAAGGGTGCCTTTATACAGGATTCCCCTCACGGCGAATCATCGACGGCTGCGTCGGCAGTGGGCTCTTGAGCACAGAGACAGGCGAGCTGATTGGCACCAAGTTGTCTTTTCAGATGAATCACGCTTCAATTTGTGGACCCATGATGGCCGTGTTCGTGTTAGACGTTATGCCGGTCAACGCTGCCTTCCTGAGTGTATTATTGAACGACATAGTGGTCGAACACCCGGAGTTATGGGCTGGGGTGCGATTTCGTATCATGGACGATCCAATTTGATACGAATTGAGGGTAATCTCAATAGCAACAGGTACGTCCGTGAAGTGCTACAGCCCGAAGTCGTTCCTTTCCTTCAAGGTATCCCTGGAGCTATCTTTCAGCAGGATAATGCACGCCCACATGTTGCGCGGACTGTTCGAGACTTCTGTTCAGCACAACGCATGCAACTTCTTCCTTGGCCTGCTTATTCACCGGATATGTCGCCTATTGAGCACGTGTGGGATATGGTTGGTCGGCGTCTCGCTCGTGATCCGCGTCCTGCAGTTTCCAAAGACGAACTTTGGTTGCGCATACAAGCGATATGGAATTCTCTTCCTCAAGCAGATATTCAACATCTGTTTGACTCCATGCCACGTCGTATAGCAGCACTTATTGCAGCGCATGGTGGCTGCACCAAATACTGATTTCGGACGCTTAATTTGTTTCTTTTGTTTTGAAAATTTCATCATTTATTTGTATCAGTACAAGTCGTTTCTGCATTAAATTTCATTTGATTCTGATGATTCTTTCATGGTGTTGCATTTTCTACAAACAGCAGTATAATTTATATAATTAATCTATGAAAACCAGACTCACTTAAGGCGAAGATGTAACCAGACTTTCAGCTCGACAAGCAAAGCAAATGTACCGTTTTTTTACTATTATAAGTCAAGAATTTTTGAAAAGGTTTTTCTAAGCTAAATTACAGTGGTCGCTAAATTGTTGATCCGTTTGTTCGCTCCCCCCCACCAACGTAAGTCATTTCCCGTTAGCTGCATGCAAGCTATAAATCGTCAAATATAGTATGTTTTTATCTCTTTAGTTTACACATCTTAAATTTGTGAAGAAAATAATTCTAAATGCGATGATCATTCTTTTTTATGAAAATTATTTTATTTTCGAAAGTGTTTACACTGCTGGTTTGTTCAGTCGTCACCAAAACGAAAAATCTGATATTGGCGAAATTTGAGCCTGGTTAACGGAAAAGTAACAAAACGTATATTAGAAAATACTACTAGAATATCGCAGATAATGCGCACATAAAAATAACAATGGAAGAGGAATATTACTACAATCTTCTAATGTAAGTTTGGGTGTTTTGAATACAACCTTTTTGCTAAGAAGTAAAATAGTATATTTTTAAAGTTCATGTCAGAAACAGAAGATCCGAATCATTCAACAAATTCAGAAAGTTTTAAATTCATGTTATGGGAATTTATTATCCTTTCGGCTTAAATATTAATAAGGATAGATAAATGAGGGGAAAAAACGCGCTCTAAGCTTATACATAGATCGACTTATATTCGGAAATCTATCGTAAAAATTATACCTGTTTTAACTAAATAAATCATAAATCTAAAAGTTATCTTATGTCTACGTCTCATGTTCTAAGCCATGAAAGACAAAATGGGATTGGGCGATAATCCTCTTTCGGAAGTAATGTAATTCTTAACATTAACCTCTCCTCTCAAAAATGTTTAAGTCTGATTTCATTTATTTAACTAGGAATTGCAGTTCACATAAGCTTTGCGTCTGCATAAATAACTTTGGGAAACGAATGTGAGTATACTGGAAGAAATCGATGGAACAGAATAAAATCGTATTTGTAAAATGGAGTATTTAAAATAAGATTGAACACAACAATTTGACTCATAATTATTGTTTGATGGAAGTTAAGGCTTCAAATCACACTTAAACATTTAATCGTATCGAGATAGTTAATCTATTCTTCTTTAAGAATTAAAAAAAAATCTAACTTAAAATACAAAAAGGGACCTGCTTTGTTTTGAATTTTATAATTGTTTAGAGTTTGTACTTCATTCTATTTAAATTTTTCAAAATATCTTTCTGATGTTATATATTCCTTTAATTCAAACAATTACATATTTATAAGATTTTGGCAACATGGCAAATAGTGGGGCAAAATATTAGTCGATCGAAAATTAATGGTAGTCAAAGTACAGCTAAAGGGTGTGTGAAGTAATCCTATGACCCATTTTGTCTGTCATCTTGATTGTTACTCTAATTACAAATCTAAATTTCAACTAAGTTCAAGTGCAGATGAAGTAATTAAAATAGTCAATTTTGCATCAAAATAGAATTCTCTAATAAGGGGAAATATTCTCAACCCGCTCCAAGTCTCTTACTTAGAGAACTAGCAACTTTTTATAATGTATCAAAGAATACGCTTACCGTAATAGGATGCGAGTAATTCACCCAAATAGTAAATAAATCAAACAGCGTCGGCCTAATCTCACCAAATCACGAAGACACGCTAAAATTCTCGTGACTTCACTCGAACAATCTTCCTGTCATTGTAACCTTCTCTTTCTTACTGTCACTTTTATTCGATTTGATCCAGTTTTTCACTCCACTTTTAAGATTTACTTAATTTTCCTAACCACGTTTCATTTGGTTGAAAATAAGTTGAATATTTAAATGCGAGAAAACTCAGACGTTAATTAAGGAAAGTTTCTTGAATTGACCATGTTATAAATATAAAATTTTTGGATAAAATATGAAAAACAGTTTAAATAGGAAATTAAAAGTTGTGATGCTTCAGTTTTGTTTCTGTTACTTAAATGTACCATCTCAGGTCAATGAAGCTCACTTATAAATCAAAAAGTCTAAATAACCCCAGAATCAACTTGTTTACTTATTTTCCAATATAGAATAATCGTAAATTACTAGTTTCGTAATTTACTATCAAATATTCTTAAATTAAAAAAAATGCTGTTCTTTTTCTAAGCGTTTCATTTAGGAGTCAAAAAAGTGTAATGAAATTTACTTTGCTTTCTTCTTTAAAACTTTCTGAGCTTCTGGGTAATTTTTGAGGGCTTCCCATAAATCATCTTTGCTGAGGACAAAAAGATTCGAAAATCCCTTGCTTCGAACATCAGCGGTGCGCCTGTTGCAACCAGGTATTCCCAACAAACTGAAAAAAATTGACCAAAAAATGTAATTAAAAAAAGTTTGTTATATGTAAACATTTATGTAAAGAATATCTTATTTAAATACATAAATTACTGTTATAAAATTCTCCAATCACATCCGGAACATCATTATGGAATTTATCATTATGAGATTAGTGATCATGGTGGACTGACTCCTGATCAAAAGGTGATTAAACTTCGCACAAGAAGACTAAACACTCATAACTAACAATAACAATATTTTTTATTAAAAACATTTAAAAATTGTTAAGTCAAGGAAAACATAAGCTATCAACTCGACCATCTAACACAAGAAGAAAGCTAGAAATAGAGGAGATAACCAAGTGGCTTGAAATGTGATTCATCTCTCTCTCTGTATGTTTTCCAGAATCGTAGCAGAAATTAACCGTATCAGAAGGACT